>AYEL01075428.1:0-162270 GCA_000484575.1 Olivierus martensii
TATTTCTAAAAGGTTTGGAACTTTACATATATAGTATTGAAATAAATTGCTAAAAATGTTTGTATTTTATTGCATTATTATTTATTTTTAATATTATTTATAATATACCAAATAATTAAAATTAATTTTATTTAGGAGACTATCTTCTACCACGTTAATAATAATTCGCATTATAAACGTAACAGTGTAAGTATAGTAATTCAAACTTTATTCCATGTGGGATAAGAATACAGAAAAATATTTCCATTTGCTATTATATAAATTAAATTAATAATATCAGGATTTCTGACATTCTTTTGTCTGCTTAATAGAATGTCTATGTATTTAGGATATATACGTAAAATCTCTAAAACCAATTTTAAAAATCACTTTGGCTTCATTTTTAATATCATTTATCGTTTGCTCAGATTGCAAACGGAGCACTCTTTCAATTTTTGAGAAGCAAATTGCTACGACTTTACATACCAAAAATTCCTAAGAGCTGCAATTGTGTGCCAAAGGAAATAATTTATTTTTCTATAAAACGAAATATGTTCTTCAGTATATTTAATCATATAAATGGTGTAAAGGAGAAATTTAATAAATATTATGAATTAGATGATGTAATAAACTATACTATATTAAATATAGCAATCATCTGATTACTTTATAAATTAATGTACAAAATACAATGTATAAATTCATTGAAATATTTCAATGAATTTAATCTCATTTTCCTTCGATACAATTTTCAAAGTACTCGATGTATCGATTTCATTGATGTAACATTTTTCCATATTAAACAAGGCTAATATTTCATTAAATTTAAATAACAAATGTTTAGAGCAAGAACAAATAATGGAAGAATTTACTAAATATCTTTAGCATCTGCATTGTTCTATTGTTAGTTTATATTCAATCTATAGCGTCTACTTGTACAAATAAGTATCGCATAACTTACGAAACGAGTAATCTGTATAATGTGAAGCTAAATATTTTCTAATGATTTGATTCTTTTATATAAGTTTGTTACACAAAGTATAGTTTTCAAATAATTGTAACAGAAGTTGCTTCAAAATCTTAATATAAATTGACCTTCATCTATCATGCTTTTGCAGCTAACAGTTATAGTAATGGCTCAAGGAATAAGCTCATTTTATCTAACAATTCATAGTAATGTTTCTTGCAATGATTTTATAAGAGAGAATAACGGAAATTTTCTTTTTAATGTCTTTTTATATATATGTATTCAAATAAACCCTACGAATCTTACAAATGACCACGTTGAATATGGAAATAAAGCAGAAAAGTAACTCTAATAGAAATTTTCTTTGACTCCTCGTTTACATAAATTCAGATAGAAATCAAAATAATTCGGTATTGTCTTTTATATACGAGAAACTTTTTGTTAGACAATAAACTCTGATACGCTTGAGAGGATATTTATTTCAAGGTTTTTATTTACCACCAAATATTAAAAGCGATTTTTCTTACTGAAAAGAAAAATGCAAGATTTTAAATTATCTTTCGGGAAACACAGTATTTTGTTTCTTGAAACCATCAGCAAGAAAATTTTTATCTGTAATGTGTTTAATATTTCAAGCATAAAATTTTACATTCAGAAACTTCATAAGAAATTTTCATTTTTACAAACAATTTTATTACATATTAAAATTGAATTTTCTGAGAAAATTTCAAGAAATTAGCAATATTTTATTATATTTTCCAGTAAAAAACTTTTCTGTTAAGATTTTGCATATTTTTTTAAAATTTTTTTTAAGAAACCAAACACTTACAGAATAAAAATTGCAAAATTTTCATCAATCTGCTGTCTGCACGTATGATGGAACTTATTATTATTAAATTTTCTATTTTGCATTTATTAATAATCTATTTACAAGAAAACTTTTCTCTTAAGATTTTGCATAAATTTTTAAAATTTTTTTAAGAAACCAAACACAATAAAATTATAAAATTTTCATCAATCTGCTGTCTGCACGCATGATGGAACTTATTATTATTAAATTTTCTATTTTGCATTTATTAATAATCTATTTATTTTAGATTTTAATCATCCATCAGTCATTTTTCATCCATTTTACTATTATCGAGAAAAAATTATATTTAACTTTTATTCCAATAAAATTCTATTATTTTGAAGGGATATAAATTTATAAAAATGAAGCATTATATAATCTTTAATATTTATCATTTTCATTGAAAATTTTATTCACAATGATACATTGTTAACAGATTAACGAATATTTTTCATTATATTAGGTAAAAGAATGAAAGAATTAGTTAAAAAAATCACTTATCTCATTGAGAAATACCGAATTTAATGTACGTTTAACCAGATAAGCCAGCTGAAAATTTTACTCACAATGATACATTGTTAACAGATTTACGAATATTTTTCATTATATTAGGTAAAAGAATGAAAGAATTAGTTAATAAAAATCACTTATCTCATTGAGAAATACCGAATTTAATGTACGTTTAACCAGATAAGCCAGAATAAGAAAGAGTAATAGAATATGCTAAATATTGTTACAATATACATCCTCCGTTGTTGCACTGTAACTATCTACATAGTCCATTTATACCAACAAATAATGAATAATTTATGAAACGAGTAATCTGTATAATGTGAATTCAAATATGTTGAATGGTTGAATTCTATTGCATAAGGTTGTTACAGAAAGCCCAATAGTATAAATATCTCAGAAATTCCCTAAAATTCTTAGTGTAAATGTATTTAAAAATTTTTTTTACCTCATTTATATCTGAATACAAATATCTTCGGTAATAGCCGATTGCACATCAATATTCCATATCACATTTTATTCATTAAATGTGTTCTCTATCATATAGAATCTACTAATGTATAAAGTAAAGAAATTTAAATGAAATTAAATTTTTTTAACGGTAACATTGTAATTTTTCAATTTAATTCTTTATATTCTTCTCGTATATAAAAAACTTTCTCCATCGATTTCTGAGATGGAAAAAATATTCAATAATGATTTATTTATTTTTTATGAAAATCAGTATGCTATAAAACGCTACAACAGCTTTAGTAGAATCTTTAAAATGAATTAGTCATTATTAAGTTTATTTAAAAAAAAATCATAACTTCTGCAAATAATGATGATATGTGTTAATATAATCGCGGATGGGACGTATCAAATTCATGCAACACAGCAGCAAATATCACGTGAATTTTGCGCAGAAACGGAAATTGACGTGAATGTTTCTGCCTGACGCTTGATACCAAAACGCTCACAGTATATAAGCACTAGAGTATATTGATTTTCTACACTTGCACAGAGAGATTAGTCTGCGACAAATTTCTAACGTTGTTCAAATGAATCCTTAATATCTTAGATTATGTTCGAAATGGAATTAAATCGAAAAATTATCATAGTTGATTTCTGAATGGAAGCATTTGTGAAAAATTAGATTATCTATATATTAGTATATGAATGAATTATCATACTTTAATCTGAATATACGATTATTGAGTGATATTTTGTTCAACAATTGGCAATTCGATAATTTCTAAATGAAAAATTTGAAGATTTTTATATGACTGGGATAAACAAGAAAAAAATTTATAATATAGTGTGAAATTTTTGCAAACAGTAGAAGTAATTTTAAAAGAAATGACTTTATTAATCCACCAGAACTTTACAAAGCATTCGATTTTTATTCATAAATTCATTTACACACCAATGTATTCAATTCTTTCGGTCTGATGCAAATTAATAAGTAATGAAACATATGTGAAACAAAAATTGGTTTCTGTAGGTTTATATAAAATTCCTTATTTCGTACATTGTAAGAATTCTTCATTCTGATATTTCTTATGTAAATTTTTGACTGTTTATTATATCTTGCATTACAAGGATAGAGATAAGCATTCTGGAATAAATTTTTAACAAACAAATCCCAATATGATTTTTTGACTATTTATTATATCCTGCATTACAAGGATAGAGATAGGCATTCTGGAATAAATTTTTAACAAACAAATCCCAATAAATTAATATAGAATATATACAGATAATAAATATATTTCTGTTATTCTTTGTTTCTACGTTATTCGAAAGGAGCTTACATAGAAAAATATATTACCAAGGCCATCGTTTTAAAAACAAGAATTCATATTGCTAAGAGAATACAGAATCCAATAATTATGGAAATAAATCTGGAGAATGCAACACCAAGCAAAGATAACTGTTCTTGTCAATTATTTCATCCTATTCTAAAATTTAACAGACTATTTGGAATAAATATATTACTGAAATGTGAACATTACAATGAAAGAATTTCTAAATGGTTTAGAATAAAGCAATGGATCATTCTCTTTCTGCTTCTATCCTTCAACGCTATGCTGCACCTAATGATTCTTCTCCCTAAAACATATTCATCTTATTTCTGTTCGGATTTTCTATACGTCGTAGGAGACGATTATTTAACAGTGGGATTAATTCAAACAAATTTGCGATACTTCGTATGTTCCGTTTATATCATCATGATGATAAACGAAAGACGCGGGAATGGCATCAGTTTCAACGAATTTCGAGAACAGAGAAAAATCAGTCGTTTGCAAAAATGGCAGATTATTTTATTAAATCTCGTTATAACCGGCATCATGAGTGCAGCCATAACACAACATATCTTCAATGGTGTTCATTCTTATCCAGCTATTGCTAAATCCACTAACCATAATATAGCGTCTGTTTGTTACATTATTCTTAATATCGACTCTATTTTAATGGTAGGAATAGCTGGTGTAAGTGCAGTTGCATTGGGAATAATATGCATCGTTGTTAAAGGAAATTTCGATGATCTAGCTAGTGATGTAGCTGCGTTTCGAACGAACTGTTTGCATAAAGGTCTTATTCTGCAGATTATCAGAGAAAAATATAAAGAATACTGGTAAAATTTAGAAGAACTCAATGCCATTATCACAAGTATTTTTAGTGTATTTTACTGTACAATGATAACCATAATCTCTCTCATCATGTACACTGTGTTTTACTTCTCTCATGATCCATTTGCAGTTTTTGTTAATTTATGCGGTGCTATATATTCAATATTCGTATGTTTTTTTGTAGGATTATTAGCTGCTGAAATGTCTGTTTCGGTAAAAAAAATTTTTCTCTTGTTTTTATTTTTATTTGTCTTTGTTTTAAAAATATAATATTTAATTTAGGCCACTTCACCCTTGATGGAGTTAAAGAGATTTTGCTATTTTGATTTATGCAGTAGAGATCGTCTTAAAGTAAGTTATTTTCATATAAATATCTATACAGGAGCTTCTATAGTTACGATATAAATTTACGTTCGAATTGTATTCGTATCTCGAGTAGCTTGTGAATATTAGTAACTACAATATCTAATAATGTAAATTCCTCCGATCAAAAACTATTGTTCGGTCTAAAAACCAATCTGATTTCTTTTTTAGTTAATCTGTTCTTTAAAGTTACTAGACGGACCAACACTAGGAATAACATGCTTAGATTTCACTTTCACAAAGATTTCTTTACTCCAGGTAATTTTCGTAAATGAAGAGAGAAAATAGAAATTTAAATTTGTTAATAATAACAGATATGTTTTTTTAGATGATAGAAAGCTGTATATCATTCTATTCCAGTGTAAAAGAACTGCAAGGAATGAGGCATCCAAAGAGATGTGTCGATCAAAAATTTCAAATCTCTTTGATCTAAAAATTTATTATTTAAATTTACTCAAGCATTATCCTGATATAGTATGGAATAATGGTATTTCAATGAATTCTATATATCGAGTAATTAGAAAATTGTATGGAAAAGAAATGAGATAAATTCATTAAAATATTTAAATGAATTTATATTATGTATTTTGTACATTAATTTATAAAGTTATCAGATGATTGCTACATTTAATATAGTATAGTGCATTATATCTTTTATCCCATAATATTTATTGAATTCCTCATTTACACTATTTATATGATTAAATATACCAAAGAGGAAAACATTGAAGAGAATATTTCATTTTATAGAAAAATAAATTATTTCCTTTGGCACACAATTGCAGCACCTAGGAATTTTTGGTATGTAAAGTCGCAGCAATTTACTTTTCAAAACTTGAAAGAGTGCTCCGTTCGCAATCAGAGTAAACGATAAATGATATTAAAAATAAAGCGAAAGTGATTTTTAAAATTGCTTTCAGAGATTTTAGGTATATATCCTAAATACATAGATCGTCTATTAAACAGACAAAGAATGTCAGAAATCCTGATATTACTGATTTAATTTGTATAATAGCAAATGGAAATATTCTGTATTCCTCTCTAACATGCTATAAAGTTTGAATTACTATATTTACGCTGTTACGTTTACAATGCCGAATTATTATTAACGCGGTAGAAGATAGTTTCCTAAATAACAATAATTATAATTATTTGATATATTATAAATGATATTAAAAATAAATAATAATGCAATAAAATATTTTATTAACAATTTACATTAATATTATATAGGAAAACGTCTATACCTTTTAGAAATATAGATATAGACTAACTTAAGTTTAGCATAAAATCTTTAGCTATTTTGTATGTAGCAAACTTGAAAATATTTTTAACGGAATAGCTGATGATATTTTAATTTTTGAGGAAATATGATAACAATTATACTATTCAGAATTTCTCCTTTCAATGAGTTTTCAAATAGTTCGAAGTACTAAAGTGTTACACGTCTTGGATTAGCCGGGAACGTCCCGGTTTTTGAGTCTTTTTCCGGTGTGAAAAATGTCCCGGATTATCCCGTTCTTTCAAGTATAAGTAAATAGTTTATATGAAAAAATTAAAAAAAAAAAAACGTTAACAAGATTTAATTTTTAAAAATTAACTTCTGAACAATTCTCCTTCTTAACTTTTACTATACATAGAATATGGTTACCCTAAAATAACTAACGTGGATGAATCAATCTGAAGAAAAAGTAATAAAAGCAATAGTAAAATATTTTATATATGGTTATCACTTCCTGTGTTCTTTTTGCAATGCTTTTTAATATTTACTTTTTTGTTTCTGAAAAAAATATTTTTTTTTGGATTTTGTACAACCCTAAACCCTATACCACCTACGTCCCCCAATATGTAGAGCATCCCGAGTTGAAGTTCAAAAAATCTGATCGTTACAAGTGACCAGATTTTCTGAACTTGAATCTTTTAATATGAGTTTAAAATTATTTTGTATGGTTCAGTAATTAGAAATTTTTTTGAAGAAGGAAAATAATGTATTAACATTTATAATTAAATTTGAAAGTGATAATTAGAAAAAGTAATTTATAATAATAATCCTTATATTATGCTAATATTAACTGTAGTATTGATATATATCTAACAGATTCGTTATTATTTATAATTCTTAAATTTCTCCAGATATCCCTAGATAAACAAGATAGTTTACATATTAGACTTTCAATATTATATTATCAAAGTTGATTCCAAAATTATTTTTGTGAATAATAAGAAAAAGGTATTTTTCTCCACTTACTGCAAAAGTATTAGATTCGTTAGGCCAATTTCTTGATACAATGTGCTATAGTTAAATGGATAACGTTAAATAAAAGTTATAAATAAATCTCTATTGTTTAGCTTTTTCTCTTTGATTTAACTATTTTGTAGCATATTCCTTTTACAGGAAAATGAACTATTATTTTGGCATCCAAATGCAGAACGGGTAATTTTTGGTATTTAATGTTTAAGAAATTTATCTGTCAAATATTGTAAGAGAATAAAATTCCAAAAATATGGAATATTTGTCTATCTTATAGTGGAAAGAGAATCAGAGTAAGGTAACTGTGGGGCAAATGGAAGCAAACGGACATCATTTAAGGAAAGTAGCAATATTTAAGACATTAAACTGGCTATTACATATTAGAAGTACGTTATATATTGTATATATATGTTCTTATTTTTCGCCAAACGAATTCATTGAAATGTTAAAGAAAATTCTAATTAAGCTTAGAAACTTATCAGGAAAGAACAGATTTTCATTTAAATTTGCCATAAAGTAAAATTTATGATTTAGTAAATAAGGGTTTTATATTTAATCGTAGTTTCAAAAATGTTATGCTTGATTGATTGGTAACTTATAAGCCTTTCCAATTGTTAGTTCACTAATGTGCTGCTGCCATTTATTTTCTAGTTATATAGCTTTAAAGCGCAAAACTGATGATGGGACAAAAGGAGACGTGTGCTTTTTGCCATTTATAGCTTAAAATGTGTATTTTATCAAATGTTATTTATAAGAGGCTTATATTTATATTAATAGATGGAATTCTATTAATTGTATGACATACTATTTACTGGCATTCTCTATATTAATTACACTCTTACAGATATGATTCTTAATGGTGAAAGAAATTCAAAAATCGATGATAATTAGTTGGAAGAAAACGTGATATTCGTGGTGAAAAATTTTATAATTGACGAATTGCTATTAATAACTGCAGACAAAATATATATTATTCAGAATTACATATTAAGAAGGCACGTTTATCCAATGTATAGATCCCCAAATTCGATCAACAAAACAAATTTTTAAGATAGAGGAAGTTGAAGTTAACAAAGTTGATGCCATCTGTGGGAAAGACACCCAAATAGTATAAATTTCGGTTGTGACTTCTTTAAACCTCAGCAAAGAAAAACATTTGCCAGGCATACAGAGGGTTATATAAAGATTGTGTAAATTGTATGCAATGCCTCTATTAATTGGAAAGACATCATGTGTCATGCATAGAAGATGAAAATGATCCATATTTTCCTGTCCACTATTATCTCAATGATACTAGTGATTTAGAAAAGAGATATCCGTTTGCCCCTACAGTATGGAGCAAACGGACAGCATGCATTCTTTGTTAAAAAAAATGATCCATATTTTTCTGTCCACTATTATCTCAATGATACTAGTGATTTAGAAAGGAGATATCCGTTTGCCCATACAGTAGGGAGAAAACGGACAGCATGCATTCTTTGTTAAAATGAATTATTACAAACTTTTAGCGCTACAGACAAAAGTAAATGTTAGCTGGTTCGATAGCTTAGACCTTACCGAATGTAATAAATATTAGAATCTGTTTTAACAAGGCATCTTCGAATTTGTATCCGTTTGCCCAGAACTATCTTATATGGAAGGATGCTCAAACATTATTTATATATCTAATATATTATATATAATATATTAATATATTAATCTATAATATATTAGTATGAAATGTATTATATTCATTAAGATCTAACCAAATAATAAATATTAGAATCTGTTTATCAAAGCACCTTCGAATTTGTATCCGTTTGCCCCACAATTACCTTATATGGAAGGATGCTCAAACATTATTTATATATCTAATATATTATCTATAACAATATATTAATCTATAATATATTAGTATGAAATGTATTATATTCATTAAGATCTAACCAGAAAATAGAATTCACCTGATAATTTTTCCCTACTCCATTCAGTCAGAGATTACAACATAAAAACCACAATGCAAGCTGTGGAAAAAAATGTACATGTCTATGCAAATCTGAGTTTAGTTTTGCATTTAGTATTCAAAATTCATGTATTATATTCATTAAAATCTAACTAGAAAATAGAATTCACCTGATAACTTTTCACTACTCCATTCAGTCAGAGATTACAACATAAAAACCTCAAAGCAAGCTGTGGAAAAAAAATGTACATGTCTATGCAAATCTGAGTTCAGTTTGCATTTAGTATTCAAAATTCCTGTGAAACCAGTATGCATTTTTAAAATGTTATTGACTCTCAATTCTGCAAGCCAGTATTTTATTAATAAATCATTAATGCTAGTCAATTTCCAACTGACAGATTGTTATACATAATAAAAATAACGAAAAAATTGAAACTCAAATCGGATTAATTAATCATAACTAAAATTTATAGTATCAGTATTTATATTTTGTATTTAGAACAACTGTACAGGCGGAATTTAGTTATGAACGTATGTAGGAACGTGAATTTTCATTTTCAAATATTCAGAAAATTTCAATAATCTTCAATAATATTAAGTGTGGAATTCCGGACAAACGGAAAAGCGGAATTGACAGGCAAATGACCTAAGACCCGTTGAACTTAATATAAAGTAAATGTTTTATGACTAGATCTATAAAATACACACGTATATATAATATACAGTAACCTGAAAGATGCGTATTATAGAATTTTAAGCAACATGAAAACAGTATTTTCTTGCAACTAAAACTCAGCAGTATATGGGTAAATTTTGAAAAATTTTTAAACGAAGTTATTAAGCAACATGAAAACAGTATGTTCTTGCAGCTAAAACTCAGCAGTATATGGGTAAATTTTGAAAATTTTTTAACGAAGTGACTATCATATTAGAAAAAAATTTAAATTTGGAGATTACTTTTTCATTTTTACTTTTTTCTTAAAGTACTCTATACAAATAATGATCAGATCAATTTCAATCAATTAATTTTTTAGTAAATCCCTTTATTTTCCATTTTATAAATATTAAAAAGTATAAACTAGGATGATTTAGCTATACTAAACGAAAACATAGCAGATGGATAAAGAGAATAACGAAGATGAACTTAATATATAAATTCTTTTAAAAAAAGCAAGAAAGTATTAAATATATTACAAATTAAAATTTTTTAAATTTACCTTTAAATAAAAAATTCTCCCACATATTTAATAAAATTATTCTGTTTTATTAAAATTATTCTGTTTAATAAAATTATTCTGTTTTATTTTAATTAAATTCATGTATTATTCGGGTTTAAAATATAAATTTTGATAATTGTTTATTCGTTGCGATGTAAAAAGATGTACAAGAAAAGGCTGTATTACAAGAAAGCCTATAAAATGTATTTAATCTTACAATATACATCTTCTTAATTTTACGTTTATTACTTCTAAATAATATTTAGCACATGTGTTGTAAAAATCGTTTTTAACAACAATGTTAAAGTATCCAAACTTTATTGACTGCGTACCCCTAAGACAGAAAAAATAAATGCCGCGTACTCCCAACTAATTGAGCAGATATCTATTGTAATGAACTTAATATAAATTAAATGTTTTATGAGTAAATCTATAAAATACACACGTATATATAATATACAGTAACCTGAAAGATGCGTATTGTAGAACTTTATGTGAAGATTTAAATTACCTACTGATCAAACACTTCTAAATAATATTTAGAACATGTTAAACAACAATGTTAAACCTTTCTTAGCCTAATGAGCAAGTTTTTACAATTGTATGATATATATGTAATTGCAATTATTAATAAATTTCTTGCATTAAAAATTGAGAAGTATGGGCTTGGTTCTGGCTGAATAGAAATGACAAAAATTCCATAAAGTTACAATGCTGATGTATGGAAATTAAACAATGTTCGTTTAATAATTTTTATTTAACCTTTTTCATAATTTATTATTTTTAAATTTGCATTTGAATACGTTTTTTCATTTTTATCGCTAAAACAGTGATACTTGCATAAATGCGCAGGTGCTAACAGGAAATTCTCAGGTTGGTTGCACAAATCTTCCAATTTGATAGGTTTAATGAACTCCATTGGAATAATACATGAAATTATAAATTTTTATAATTTACATAAACTAAATATATTATATATTTTCATACTTTCCTAATATATTATTTTAAAATCTTCGTTATTTTAAAAGAAAGAAGTAATTAGTAAAAATCCATTTATATGATTGCGAAACATGGAATTTGTGTTTTGGCAATAAATTTCAGAGAATTTAATAACAGTGCACGAACAAATAATGAAAGAATTTATTAAATTTAGCATTTGCGTTCTTCTGTTGTTAGTTTACACTCATCTATAGCGTCTACTTGTACAAATAAGTACGGATAACTTACGAAACGTATAATCTGTGTAATGTGAAGCTAAATGTTTTCGAATGATTTGATTCTTTTATATAAGCTTGTTACACAAAGTACAGTTTTAAAATAATTTCAACAGAAATTGGCTCAAAGTCTTAATATAAATTGTATCTCATCCATCCTGCTTTTGCAGCAAATGATTATAGTAATGGCTCAAGGAATAAACTCATTTTATCTAAGAATTCATAATAATGTTTCTTCAATGTTTTTATAAGAGAGAATAACGGAAAATTTCTTTTTAATGTTTTTTTATATTAAATATATACAAATGAACCATACGAATGAATGATTCTTACAAATGAACCATGTTGAATATAGAAATAAATCACAAAATTACTGAACTAGAAATTCTCTGACTCCTCGTTTACGTAAGTTCAGATAGAAATCAATGAAATTCAGTGTCTTTTTTTATATACAAGAAACTTTCTGTTAGAGAGCAAACTTTTAGATAGACTTAGTAACTTTTTGTTAGACTGATACGCTTTGAGACGAAGATTTATTTCAAGGTTTTCAATTTACCACAAAATGTTAAAAGCGCTTTTTCTTATTAAAAAGAAAAATGCACGATTTTAAGTTATCTTTCGGGAAATATACAGTGCTTTGTTTCTTGAAACCGTCAGCAATAAAATTTTTGTCATTGATGTGATTAATCTTTCAAGCATATTTTTTACATTCAGAAACTTCATAAAAAATTTTCATTTTTAAAAACATAGTTTATATTTCATATTAATAATTAATTTTCTATGAAAATTTCAAGAAATTTGAAAATAAATAATTATTGAAATTTGAAAATTTCAAGAATTTTCTTATATATCTCGTAAAAAATTCTCCCCTAAGATTTTGCATAATTTTTTTAAACTTTTGTAAGAAACAAAACACACACAAAATGAAAATTGTTTACAAAAATTTCATCAATCTGCTCTCCGCATGTATGATGGAAATGAATGTATATTTCTCTATTTTGCATATATTAGTATTCTATTTACCTTATGTTTTAATTATCCATCAGTCATTACTGATCCGCTTTATTATTCTCCGAGAAAAAATTATATTTAACTTTTATTCCAACAAAAATATATAATTTTGAAGGATATAAGTTTACAATAATAAATCGCTATATAAACATTAATATTTATAATTTTCATCGAAAATTTTATTAATAATAATATATTTTTAACATATTATCGAATATTTTTTATTATATTAGGTAAAACTGTGGAAGAATTAGTTAATAAAATCACTTATATGATTGTTAAATACCGAATTTAATGTACGTTTAAGCAAATATATCAGAATAAGAAAGAATAATAGAAGAATAATGCTAAATATTTTTACATAATACATCCTCCTGTTTTATATTGTAACTATCTATATAGTCCATTTATACGAACAAATATTGGATAATTTATGGAACGAGTAATCTGTATAATGTGAATTCAAATATGTTAAATTGTTGAATTCTATTGCATAAGGTTGTTATAGAAAGCTTAATAGTGATATACATATCTCAGAAATTTTCTAAAATTCTTAGTGCAAATGTAGATAGAAATCGTTTCGTCTCATTTATATCTGAATACAAATATCTTCAGTAATATCCGATAGCACATCAATATTCCATATCATGTTTTATTTATATGTGTTTTCTGTCATATAGAACAAACTAATGTATAAAATAAAGAAATTTAAATGAAATTAAATTTTTTTCACAGAAATATTGTAATTTTTTCAATTTAATTCTTTATATTCTTCTCTTATACAGAAAAGTTTCTCCGGCGATTTCTGAGATGGAAAAAATATTCAATAATGATTTATTTATTTTTGATGAAAATCAGTATGCTATAAAAACGCAACAAAACTGGAGTAGAATCTTGAAAATCAATTATTCATTATTATTTTTTAATCTTTTAAGATTCATAATTTGGGCAAATAATGATATCCATTAATTTAATCGCGGATGGGACGTATCAAATAATCTTAAAAATTCATAATTTGGGCAAATAATGATATCCATTAATTTAATCGCGGATGGGACGTATCAAATTCATCCTACACAGCAGCAAATATCACGTGATTTTTGAGCACAAACGGAAGTTGACATGAATGTTTCTGCCTAACGCATGATACCAAGACTCTCATAGTATATAAGCACTAGAGTATATTGATTTTATACACTTGCACAGAGAGATTAGTACTGCGACAAATTTCTAATGTTGTTCGCATGAGTCCTTAATAGCTAAGCTTATGTGCAAAATGGAATTAAATCGAAAATTGTTATAGTTTAATTATTAATGGAAGCATTTGAGAAAAATTAGATTTTCTATATGAATGAATTATGATACTTTAATCTGAATATACGATTATTCAGTGTATTTTGTTCAACAATTGGCAATTCTATAATTTCTAAATGAAAAAATCTGAAGATTTTTATATGACTGGGATAAACAGGACAAAATTTAATAAAGAAATGTGAAATTTTTGCAAACAATTGAAGTAATTTTAAAAGAAATGGCTTTATTAATCCACTACGACATTAAAAAGCATCCGGTTTTTATTCATAAATTCATCTACACACAAATGTATTCAATTCTTTTCGTCTGATGCAAATTAATAATTAATGAAACATATGTGAAACAAAAATTGGTTTCTGTAGGTTTATATAAAATTCCATATTTCATACATTGTAAGAATTCTTCATTCCGATATTTCTTATGTGATTTTTTGACTATTTATTATATCCTGAATTACAAGGATAGAGATAGACATTCTGGAATAAATTATTAACAAACAAATCCCAATAAATAATTATAGAATATATACAGATAAGTAAATATATTTGTGTTATTTTGTTTGTACGTCGTTTTAAAAACAAGAATTCATATTGGTAAGAATATACAGAATCCAATAATTATGATATTTCATACATTGTAAGAATTCTTCATTCCGATATTTCTTATGTGATTTTTTGACTATTTATTATATACTGCATTACAAGGATAGAGATAAGCATTCTGGAATAAATTTTTAACAAACAAATCCCAATAAATTAATATAGAATATATACAGATAATAAATATATTTCTGTTATTCTTTGTTTCTACGTCGTTTTAAAAACAAGAATTCATATTGGTAAGAATATACAGAATCCAATAATTATGGAAATAAATCTGGAGAATGCAACACCAAGCAAAGATAACTGTTCTTGTCAATTATTTCATCCTATTCTAAAATTTAACAGACTGTTTGGAATAAATATATTACTGAAATGTGAACATTACAATGAGAGAATTTCTAAATGGTTTAGAATGAAACAATGGATTATCCTCTTTCTGATTCTATCCTTGAACATTATGTGGCACCTAATGACTCTTCTCCCTAAAAAATATTCATCTTATTTCTGTTCGGATTTTTTATACATCGTAGGTGACGATTACCTAACAGTTGGAATAGTTCAAACAAATTTGCGATACTTCGTATGTTCCGTTTATATCATCATGATGATAAACGAAAGATGCAGGAATGGCATCAGTTTCAACGAATTTCAAGAACAGAAAAAAATCACTCGTTTGCAAAAATGGCAGATTATTTTATTAAATCTCGTTATAACCGGAATTATGTATGCTGCCATAACAATACATATCTTCAATGGTGTTCTTTCTTATCCAGCTATTGCTAAATCTACTAACCATAATGTAGCGTCTGTTTGTTACATCATTCTTAATATCGACGTTACTTTAATGGTAGGAATAGCTGGTGTAAGTGCAGTTGCATTGGGATTAATATGCATCGTTGTTAAAGGAAATTTCGATGACCTAGCTATCGATGTTGCTTCGGTTCGAAAGAATTGTGTGCATAAAGGTCTTATTCTGCAGATTATCAGAGAAAAATATAAAGAATACTGTTTATATTTAGAAGAACTCAATGCCATTATCACAAGTATTTCTAGTTTACTTTACTGTACAATAATATCCATAATCTCTTTCTCTATATACTCTGTGTTTTACATCTCTCATGATTCAATTGCAGTTTTGTTCAATTTATGCGGTCTTATATGGTCAATATTCTTATGTTTTATTGTAGGATTATTAGCTGCTGAAATGTCTGTTTCGGTAAAAAAATTTTCTCTTGTTTTCATTTATTATTTTGTCTTTCTTTTAAAATACAACATTTAATTTAGGCCACCTCACCCTTGATGGAGTTGAAGAGATTTTGCGACTTTGATTTGTGCACTAGAGATCGTCTTAAAGTAAGTTATTTTCATATAAATATCAATACAGGAGCTTCTCTAGTTACGATCACAATTTACATTCGAATTATATTCGTAACTCGAGTAGCTTGTGCATATTAATAACTACTATATTTAAAAATGTAAATTCCTTCGATCACATAATATTGTCCGGTCTAAAAACCAATCTGATTTCTTTTTCAGTTAATCTGTTCTTTAAAGTTACTAGACGGACCAAGATTAGGAATAAAATGTTTAGATTTTACTTTCACAAAGATTTCTTTACTCCAGGTAATTTTCGTAAATGAATAGAGAAAATAGAAATTTAAATTTGTTAATAATAACAGATATGTTTTTTTTAGATGATAGAAAGCTGTATATCATTCTATTCCAGTGTAAAAGAACTGCAAGGAATGAGGCATCCGAAGAGATGTGTCGATCAAAAGTTTCAAATTCCTTTGATCTAAACATTTGTTATTTAAATTTAATGAAATATTAGCCTTGTTTAATATGGAAAAATGTTATATCAATGAAGTCGATACATCGAGTACATAGAAAATTGTTTCGAGGGAAAATGAGATAAATCCATTAAAATATTTCAGTGAATTTATATACTGTATTTTGTACAGTAATTTATAAAGTTATCAGATGATTGCTATATTTAATATGGTGTAGTTTATTACATCATCTAATAATTAGATGATGTAATTAGGTGATGTAAAGGAGAAATTTAATAAGTTTTATGAATTATTCACAATATTTATTAAATTTCTCCTCTACACCTTTTATATGATTAAATATACTGAAGAACATATTTCGTTTTATAGAAAAATAAATTATTTCCTTTGGCACACAATTGCAGCTCTTAGGAATTTTTGGTACGTAAAGTCGTAGCAATTTGCTTCTCAAAAATTGAAAGAGTGCTCCGTTCGCAATCTGAGTAAACGATAAATGATATTAAAAATGAAGCCAAAGTGATTTTTAAAATTGGTTTTAGAGATTTTACGTATATATCCTAAATACATAGACATTCTATTAAGCAGAGCAAAGAATGTCAGAAATCCTGATATTATTTATTTAATTTATATAATAGCAAATGGAAATATTTTGTATTCCTATCCAGTATGGAATAAAGTTTGAATTGTTATATTTACGCTGTTATGTTTATAAAGTCGTATTATTAATAACGTAGTCGAAGATAGTCTGCTAATTAAAATTAATTTTATTTATTGAGTATATTCTAAATGATACATAAAAATAAATAATAATGTATTAAAACGCAATAATTTATTAATAATTTATGTCAATATTATGTAGGTAAAGTTCCAAATCCTTTAGAAATACAGGTATTAACTAACCTAAGATTATCATAAAATCTTTAGCTATTTTGGTTGTAGGAAGTTTGAAAAGATTTTTAATGGAATAATTGATGATATTTCAATTTTTGAGGAAATTTGATTATAAAATGTACTATTCCGAATTTCTTCATTCAATTTCTCCTTTCAGTTTTTGAATATTTCGAAGTATTAAAGTGATTATACGTACCAGTTTAGCCTGAACAGTTTCGGTTTTCGAGTCTTTGTCCGCATTGAAAAAAATGTCCCGACTTTGATCCTTTAGCTTGAACAGTTTCGGTTTTCGAGTCTTTGTCCGCATTGAAAAAAATGTCCCGACTTTGATCTGGTTTTGAATAAAATATCTCCGATTGTCTCGTTTTTTACTTATAATTAAATAATTCATTTTAAAAAAAGGTTAACTAGATTTAATTTAAAAAAATTATCTTCCAAAGAATTCTCCTTCCCCACTTTTACTGTATATAGAATATGGTTATACTAATATAACTAATTTGGATGATCAATCTGAAGAAAAAGGAATAAAAGCAATAGTAAAATATATTATTTATTTTTATCTCTTCGTACATTCTTCCAGCAATTGTTTTAATAATTTATATATTTTTTTTCAGGAAAAATTTATTTTGCATTTTGTTCAAACCCACACCATATACTTATTAACACTCCTTATATTTATATTATCCGGAATTAAAGTTCAGAAAATCTCGTTACTTAGAAATATTACTCTTTTCACAAGTTGTTAAATGATTTTGAAATTATTTTATCTGGTTCAGTAACTAGAAATTTTTTTAAAGAAGGAAAATAATGTAACAATTTTTATAATTGAGTTTCCAGATGTTCATTTTTTTTATCAACAGATGACGCCACTTTAAGTAATAATATTTCAGGAATTTCAGGAAGAATACTAAGTGTTGGATTGAAACAAGTCCTTCTACAGGTTGTGCACGCCTGTGAAGGGGTCAGCCGGATTGTGGATGACGGGGATCAACGAGCCGGGCCCGGATCCCATGATAAATATTTTAACGGGGTGGGTTCCGAGACTCGAACCCTTGGTCCTCCAGAGTGGAATGCCGAAGCGTTCCCACGCGGCCAATCCGGCCGACTCCAGATGATCATTAGGAAAAGTAATTTATAATAATAAATTTTATAATTTACTATTCCGTAAATTATAAAATTTATTATTATAAATTACTTTTCCTAATGATCATCTGGAGTCGGCCGGATTGGCCGCGTGGAAACGCTTCTGTTTTTCCATTCTGGAGGATCCGGGTTCGAGTCTCGGGCTAATATTATCTGTAGTATTGATATACATCTAATAGATTTCGTTATTATTTATAGTTCTTAAATTTCTTCAAATAACTCTAGATAAAGAATACATTTTATGTACTTTAGGCTTTCAATGCTTTTATCATTGATTATATTATCAAAGTTTCTTCCAATTTTTTTTTGTTTGTTTTGCATGTGTGAGAAAAAGATACTTGTTCTCCACTTATTATAAAATTATTATATTGGTTAGGCCATAGATGAATTCATTCAGCTCTGAGGCTTCAGCTTTTCAATAGCTTCCTTTATTGATTATATAAATAATAATTTTTATTCGCTATAATAATTACGACTGTTAACTTTTTATTAAACAGTATACAATTACAACTTTACAATTATGTTTTACTGTATACAATTTTTTCACTCTTTCTTTCTTCCTAGAATACTCATTACGAATAATGAACAAATCAATTTCAAACAATTAATTTTTATTAAATCCCTTAATTTTTGAATTTTATGAAAATCCTAAATCATAAACTAGGATGATTTAGTTTAACAAACAAAAAATAGCAAAGGGATAAAGAGAATAAGAAAGTTGAAGTTAACATAATTAAATGATTAATATATAAGTCAATATATATATAGTAAGGGACTATACAAAAATTTGGTAAAGATATATAAGAGAATTTTATGTAAATTATCTACATATCAAATACTGTTCTAAAAGCTGATAATTAGTATATAAAGTGTAAAATCATTTTTAACACAATGCTAAACCAGTTTTTACAATTGTATGACACATATGTAATTGAAAATATTAATAAATTTCTTGCATTAAAAATAGAAAAGTATTGGCTTGGTTCTGGTTGCATCCAAATGATTAAAAATCCATAAATTTACATTGCTGTTTCATGGAAATTAAACAATTTCAATTAATAACTTTTACTTAAATTATTTCATGATTTGTATTTAAACATTCATTTGAATATGTTGTTTAATTTTTTATCGTTAACGCAGTGAGATTTGCATAAATGGACAGGTACACAAATGGAACTCTCCGGCTGGTTGTTCAAATATTCTGATTCGATTGGTTTAATAAACTCCAATCGAAAGAAATATTATTTAAGAATTTTACATTTATATAAATTGAATATTTTATAAATTGTAAAATTCGTAATATAGGCCTATTGTTTTATAATCTTCGTTATATTAAAAGGAAAGAAGCAATTGATAAAAATCCATTTATAACATTGAGAAACATGGAATTTGTATTGTGGCAATACATTTCAGAATATATAATATCAGAGCAAGAACAAATAATGTAAGAATTTACTTAATAACTTTAACATCTATATTCTTCTATTGTTAAGTTATACTCATCCGTATAATCTATTTGGATAACTTACGAAACGAGTAATCTGTGTAATGTGAAACTAAATATTTTCGATTGTTTTGATTCTATTATATAAGCTTGTTACACAAAGTATAGTAATAAAATAATTGTATCAGAAATTGTCTCAAAGTCTTAATATAAATTGTTCCTCATCTATCTTGTTTTTGTAACTAATGATCATGATAATGACCCAAATAATAAACTTATTTATCTAATTAAAAGTATAGAATTTATAATAATGTTTTTGCAATATGTTTTGATAATTAGCGAATAATGGAAGATGTTATTTTTGATGTCGGTTTATATAAGATATGTTGAAATGAACCTTACGAATGAACCACGTTGAAAGTAAATTAAGGAAATTCAATATCGTCTTTTATATACAGGAAAATTTTTGTTAAACAGCAATCATTAATACGCTTTCAGTTTTCAGACGATGATTTATTTCAAGGTTTTTAATTTACCACAAAATATTAAAAGCGATTTTTCTTATTGAAAAAAATTATTTCACAATATTAAATTAAATTTCGGAAAATATACTGCGTATATATATATATTTACATTCAGAAATTTCATCATAACTTTTCATTTTTAAAAAAACAATTTTTTTTTCATATTAACATGAAATTTTATGTGATAGTTTCAAGAAAATTGGCAATATTTCCTTATATTCTTCATTTTAAAAAATTCTCCCGTAACATTTTGCATAATTTTTTTAAAGAAGTGAAACTCTTACAAAATGAAAATTGTTTAAAATTTTTATCAGTCTGCTATTTGTACCTATAATGGAAATTATTATTAAATATTTTTTGCATTACTAGTGTCTATTTATGCTAGATTTTATTTATTCGTTAGTCAATTACTCATTCTCTTTGTTTATTTGCAATACTTTTTCACTATTTATTGATTTTGTTACTAATCAACTTTATTTATTTACATTCGCATTGATTATTATTCATTTTGTTGTCTATTTCGGATAGGTTTCATTATGAATGTGTTATTATTTATCTCCTTTCTTTACTATTCACGAATTCTTTTTGCATTGGATTGTTTTTCTGTTTCTTCCGGTGGATTGGCAAAATTTTATTTCCTGAAAATTAATTAAAAAATTTTAGTTTAATTATTAATTACTAGATGGCGCCATCATAGACCTCCTTTATAATGTAATTAATTATTAATTCTATATATGGTTGAATCATAGTCTTGACTTAAAAATAATTATTAAAATTATAATTTAATTCTAAATTATGTTAGAAGTTAATGGTTTTCAATGTTTTTCTTAAGGAATCAATAGATTGTTCAATGTTAGAAAAACGAAGCCAGTCTGCCATGTTGCCAGTGGGGTACTTTCACGAACGTTCATTCAGCGATATACTAAATTGATTTTCTTTTGGTGAGCAGACGTATCCCATTTTATGTTAAGAAGTATGATGATCAAACCCAAATAATTAATAAAAAAGAATGTAATACCCCAATATCGAATATTACGTGATCCCTCCACTTCAATGGCTTCTTTTTTGCTATCTAATTGCTATTTGAGCATTCAATCCGGCCATGATTTTTCTATACTTATTCTTCTAGTTAGTTTCAGTTAGAGTGTAATTCATATGTTTCCAGCATCAATATATACGTGGATAAACTGCTCAATACTATCAAGCAGAGAAGCCTTCCGACTGGAGGTGTAAACCAATGTAGCAATGTCGTAAAATCGACGATACAGAAAATTGACTTTGTTTTGATGGTCAGACTTATCTCATTTATGTTAGTAAATATGATGATTAGATCCAAATAATTGATAAAAAGGGTGTAGTACTCCAATATGCACTATTATACCATTTAACCCCACCACCTCAGTGGTTTTATCTATCACTAGTATTGAGTAGTATCAGTCTATTAGTGTATATATATTTTTTTTGCATATTTTACGCCCCCTTTCCAATTAGGGAGATTACCAAGGGGGCGGGGCGAGTTCCAACCACGGGCTGCACCCACACTCGTGGAGGGGGCCGGATAGTGAAGGATGGAAATCACTGGACCGGGCCCAGTACTCCGAAAAAATCCTGGACCAGACCCGGGACGCGAACCTGGGTTCTCCTACGTGGCACTCTAACGCGTTACCACTCGGCCATCCGGCCGCCCGTTTATATATATTGATGATTTAGTTTAAAAATTAACTCTTCTGTAACTCTAAAATTTTAATTTGCGTAAGTTTTGGTCTATGAAAATCATGCCATATTATCGTTTAGTCCAAATTCATCAAAAATATTTTCCCATTTATTAATCTTTTCGAATTTTTTTAACCAAAAGAAAATGTAATTTGCCGATAGCAATCGATCCTTACCAACAAACTCTTCTATTCAATCTACACAAGTTGATAGAAAACTATATCTTATCACCGACAATTCTTTAAATAATTAAATTCATTAGAACCTATTTAATGAATTTATCTAAAGTTGAAAAAGGCAAAAAAAGATTCTCATAAATACTAAACAAGTCGATTAATTTTTATGAGAATGTTGACTCTTGTTTAGTATTTCATTATTATATAAATTTCAGTTCTATATTCTAAAATCAAGGCTGAAACATGCTATAAATTTTCTTCAGGTTAGGTTAGGTTAGATAGATTAAGCGGCCATATCCTCATGGGATATACTGTATCTAGCGGTGGCCACTTATAGAACCCATCACAGGCTGGCCAACACCCATGATTGGGTCAACGAGATGGTTGAAGGATAGGGTTCAACGGGCTCGGCCTGGACCTCTTCTGTAAAACCGGAGGTGTGGGACACGGATTTGAAACCGGATTCTCCAGGATGGTAAGCCAGAGCTTTACCACGCGGCCATCTCCAAGGAAAACTCTTAAAGGAAATATTAAATTAAATAAAGACTAGAAATTCCCTGCTCATATAAATGAGCGGAAATATTGTGATCTAATCTTATAATACTTTATATAACAGCATATTGCATATAATAGCAGCTTATCTTGCAAATTTATTTACTATATATTTTATTAAGCATTAGTTCAAATGTGTAGTAATTGCATGGGGGCCAGTGGAGGCTGCATCCCACGAGCCCCGTGCCCCCGACGGTCCCACTCCACGGGTGAGTCCGCGGGGCCCATCCCAGACCCGTGGGACCCGATTTCATCTTCCTGGTGGGCCCACAGCCCGTTGGGATACGAAACCCCCACGGGCCGAATGCCCACGGGGGGCCCCGTGGGGTGGGACTGCATCCACCAGAGATAAAGAGGCCCCCTTGGCGGGTGGCCTCTTTATCTCCCGGTTCCCCGTGGAGGTAACCGGGCCCGTTGGGGGTGGGGGCCCACCCCCAATGGGCCCAATTTCATCTTCCCGGTGGGCTGCATCCACTTTCATCTCTCCACGAGCACCGGGATCCCCGTGGCGGCTGCACTTCCATGTAGGGGGTAGTTTACAGCATGATGAATGGTTATAATTTCTTTGTGTGATAAAATATAAGCAAATTTCATTTGAGATATGTAATATATCACCATCGTAATTATGGATGTAGAACAGGCTGAACTGCAAATTCAATATAAATTTTTAAAAATAAAACATCTAATGAAAAGGTTAAATAATGTGTGAATAGTTAGATGAACAGTATCCTGTATCATAATCAGTAATAATTCTTTTATCTAAGTAATTCTGTAAAAATCCAATAATAGTAATGCGGATAAGTTTTCTGTTGCCCCTTTCTTTGACACTTAGCGCCATCTATTGATATTTATTGTCATAAAATAAAATTTCGGCCCCTGGGGCCCTAAAAAATGGCCAAATAAAAAAAAAGATCTGTTGTCGCAGACATCCGAAAATTAGACTTTTGTAACGATATTTATAGAAATCGGTACAGTGGTTCTTCCGAAAAAGGGACTTTAGCCAGCCACGTTTGACTAATTATAGCAGTGGTTCTCAACCACTGTGCCGCGGCACACTAGTGTGCCGCCAAATCTTTGAAGGTGTGCCCCAAAAAATTAAGAACGAAATGTATTTATGTAATTGTATCAATCATATACATTAATAGCGAAACGTGGTTGGCTGGATATCCCTTTTGCAGTCGAACTACTGCACTGATTCCTATAAATAGGGAATTGTTAGAAAAATCTAACGCTTGAATGTCTGCTACAGCCAAAATTTTTTATCGTTATTCAAAATTTAAAAATTAAGGAATAAAAATTATAGTTTCTCTAAAAAGACAAAATCCGCAGGTGGCGCTATAACTTAATTAGGGCCGCCATTTAATGATCCCGTGTACGAGTATGTATGTAATCTGAATGTAATAAGAATAAATACAATTATCTGTTAATAAAATTTCGTTGTTAAATCTAAATTATTATTTAAAATATTTAGGTGTTCCGCCATATTTTAAAATATTAAAATGTGTTCCTCTACAGAAAAAAGGTTGAGAACCACTGAATTATAGTATAGAAGATAGATTATAAATATTCATCTGGGTTTTAATTGTTTATCTTTTTGTTTTTATTAATTTTACTGTGCACTCTATTAAATTTATTTTGTTCTTATGCTTTTTTATATTGATCTTCAAGTTAAAAAAAAAATTATTTATTTCTCTCTTGTTTTTCATACAACCATTAACAGTTATATTAAACTTTATTATTTAATATCATGTTTTTTATTATGTATGTTTTATATTAATTATTCGCTCATTTGATATCAATACTGAAAACCTATCATTCTTATGTATGCAATTATCTGTAATCTTATTTTTTTGCGATTTGTGGGCACTGATTTTAATTAATTTCCGAGAAAAAGTTTTATTTAGCTTTTATTTCAAAAAAATTATATTATTTTGATGGAAATTATATTAAATGAATGGAACATTATATAAACTTTAATATTTATAATTTTATTAATAATGATACTTTCTTAACAGATTATCGAAAATTCCTCGTTAAATTATAATTTTTGAATTCAATAAAGTTTATAATTTGAAACATCCTATACTGATTATCTTAAGACCAGAATTTCCCATTCATACATATAAGAAAAATATTTTTCTTTTTTTAAAAGTAAAATATAAAATGATGTATTACTAATTAAATCTAATAATTAAAATATAAGTATAGATAAAAACAAAGACATAAATTATCCATTTAATGATATTTTTCATCCTTTTCCAAATTGTTTACTTGGATCTTCTCTTGCATGTACAAATTATATAAAATGGAGTTAAATATAAATTATATTTTCTATTGAAAAATTTATAAAAAGTTATGTTCAAATTAGTAAGCAGTTACATAAATTTTTATTTTTTAAAAATTCAGGTGAATGAATTAATTTGTAAAATTGATAAAATATTAAAAATATCTAAAATTTATATAAAGATTTAATTATATAAATTTGTAAATATTTTTGTGTGAAAAGTTTCAAGAGTGATGGAAAAAGGTCTTGTGGAATATTTGAATAGTTCAGATAATAGTCCAAATTAAATAAAATAATTCAAATTTTAATCGATTAATGCAAAGAATTTCGCCCATCATTATCGATTATCCACCACAGGTGGGGATAAAATCTGCAGTTGGAATTGGCTCCGGTCTTTAGTGATCTGATTGATTGAAAAGGGGCATAATAATTATCAATAAATAAATAAATAAAATACTAGGATGAAAAATGCTTCATAATTTGTTTTAAAACGAAGATAATAATTTCATTCTAAAACAAATTACAGGTTTTAATTTAGCACTATTTTGATTGTCATCTTGATAAAAATTAGTCTTTCACATATCACGCAGTGCCATCTGTTAACATTTAATATAATTAATTTATATCATTGATCAAATTTATGAATATTTTTCCTTCTGTATTTTTATCTTTAATTACTTTTGGATCTCAGTTTATGAAATAATCAAAGTTTTGGATAAAAAATTATCCAAAACTGAGATTATTTGTCGTCATATAAAATTTATCTTATTGATTAAAAATTTGTCTTTGTCCTTCACATAAATCACAAAAAATCGAAAGCAGTTACTTTTATTATATTTATACTCTTAAGTTTAATAGATACCAAAAGTATGATATGATAGAGCAAATATTTATACATAATTTATACATTTGTTTTATTATTATAAAATAACATTACATTTATACATATTTTTCTTTATTCTATCTTTGAATTTCAGTATTAAATAATTAAATAAAAAAAAATAACTTTTTATATTATTGATCATATGATATTTTAACTTTAATTATAAATTTAAAATTATAAACGAAATATTACAACAGCATTTATTCACGAATTCAAATTCATTGAATCGTAAACATAATTTTTCAACGTGTATAACGAGTTTTGGCAAATATTGCGTAAAAATACTTTACATAAAGCAATAACGAGATAAGAATTTATCACCAGTTTATAGATAAAAGACCAATTTCGTCTTATCAAAACCTCCACTTGCAACACTTCTATATTTTCCGTTTGGGAGTAGTTTACACAGGTGAGAAATATTTTACTGGCAATTTTTGTTAAATAATAATATATTTCTCGAAATTTTATATTTTCTGATATATTTTATTAATACTATAAGAGAAAGGATAAATTTTTCTATCCACTCGTATGATTTTTATTTATTCTCTATTTATGATGATTTTCTCCTATCCTCTCTTATTATAATTAATTTACTTTCCGAAGAAAGCCAGGTTATATGATTACTATACTGACTATCTAATTGACTGAAATTAATAACTTTTAAACTAATTTAATAGATTTTATAAAATTCTGTAAGCATATTTTACCTTGACAGATGACTTGGACTTGCATCTTTATCCTTTAGCTTTATCCATTTGAAAATGGCAGATGTTCGAATTTTTTTTTATATCTCTTAATCAAAATAATATAAAATATCGGATGTGGACCTGAAACTGAATTATCAAATAATCCAACTTTAGATCAACCTGTTTGATGACGTAAAATAATTTAATTGCGCATGTATTATTATAACAAAATAGCAGATAGGTTCGGATAATTATTTCAAGAACTGCTTGTATTTATATCCTGTTCGTATTATAATTTTTCACATATAGTTAAGTTTATATTAGCTTTGTATTATAACATTTTCTCAAATTCTGATATTCATGTACTTTCATATAATAGTTTTCTACATATTGTAGCTTTACAGCCTCTTATTTTATAATTTTTATATACTCTCCTGTATAATTTTCACATGTTAGTTTACATTCCCTAATTTTACAATTTTATATATATTCTCCTGTTATATATTTTTCACATATAATCACATATTTTTCACATATATTTTATAACTTTTATAATTTTTATATTTTTTCATATTATAATTTTTATGTTCCCTTAAATTAGTATTTTTGTCTCTTTTCGTCTGATATATATATATTACATATTACAAGTTTTATATCATTACTTGATGATTATAAATATCCTTTAATATCCGGGCAAAAAAATTGTATTAAAACTTTTACTATTACAAAAAAATTATTTTTCTTTTAATAAATGTTAAAATGAAATAACTATCATAAAAATTATGTTCAATATGTGTTATTTTGCCCTTTTATGTTTGAATTAGTCTCATATAACCCGTTCAAAAATTATCCTAAATTTCATGGTATTTATACAAAAATTTGTTTCGAAAGTTTCTAATTTGGAGATAATAAACTTATATATTTTACAAAATTTTTTTATCTTTAAAATATTTCTTTACAGGGAATGCTTTAACCTTAAATAAGTAAATTTCTTTCACGAGCTAGTTATTTATTCAGCGATAAAACTACAGAAAGAAATGTAGATGTTTTGGAAATGTAAATAAGAATAAATTCCTTTTATCTAAAATATTAAAAAAATTCGAGTAAAATTTAATTTATCAGCATTTATTACACATAAATGCTGATAATTTGGAGCTCTTGCAAGCGTATTAAACAGATGTACAGTTTTTATTTTATTAATTTTAAATAAATTTTTGCATTTATTATCGTATAAGATGACTCGACAATTTTATTTAATATTTAAATCTTCATAAAAATATTTTAAAATTTTTAGTTATGCCCAGAAATCATTGGCCTGAAAACAAGATGATAGACTGTATATCTTTGAGGTGAGGAATATGTAAATTATTATTTATATTAAATATAATTTTCTAGCTTTTAGAAATGCATTTCTATTATTTGCAAGTTAAACTCCGCATGAAAATCATGAGAATAATTTTTTTTTCTTACAGACATTGTATGTGGTCTGAGAGATCGAGTTTGGAAAGAATATTGATCATAGCAACATCATTTCTATTTATACTTACTATAATCCTCATTATATGTGTTTCAGTATTAGGAGGAAAGTTATCAAGTAAATAAAAACTTTTTCTATTATTTTTTTAATATAATAAAATATCCAATATGTAATTTTAGTTGGCTTAACTTGTTAAAATTCATGTTAAATAATGATATATTCATTGCTCGATGTAACATTAAACTAATCTATTGTGTTAAAAAGGTAAAATGGCTGATGATATGGCTACGACAATAGGTGAAAGTAAAAGTACTCCCGAGAGTCAGTCGACTGAAATTAAGAGTAGTTCAGAAGTTGCAACAACAAATTCCGCAACAACAACTAATACTGAATCTGAATCAACTGAAACAACTACTGAATCTAAATCAACTGAAACAACTACTGAATCTAAATCAATTGAAACAACTACAGAATCCAATAAATAAAAGGAATAGACGCTTATTCCTTGTCTTCAGAAGCCATCTTTTTCTAAAATTGTAAACAAGGAATGTGTATATACAATTTTTGAAAGATGCAAAAATCTAAGTTTTTTTAATGTCAAAACTATAAAACAATTTCTTATAAATGTAACTATAATTTATTGAAAAAATCAACGGTCATAATCTTTATAAGCAGTATTGAATATTATTTTATTTTTTGTTATTTGTATTTTAACGAATGAAAAGATTAAACACAAAATGGGATTTTTATCTTTTATTAAGCTCAACTAAAGTTCTTTCGTAATTTATTCAAATGTTTGAATGAGAAGTGAAAGAATCAATAAAGCTTTCATGATAATTACACCTTAAAATAAAGTTTATAACATTTTGCAATAGAATATGACTTTTTTTCGTTATTTTGATTGAAATTTAATGAGTTTCATAACGAAACGAAAAATTTATAGCTTTTTATTTGGAAAACATTAATATATCGAAATTTCTAAGAATTAATTCAGGCATGTCATCACAAAAGGAGGGTAGCCATTTTATAATTTTTTATCGGAATAACAGTTTTTTGGAATATGAATGATTCTATTGTAGCTTTATATTCTATATAAAGCGCTTACATATATAATTATGCATTATATATACCTATATATAATGTAAACATTTGTTTTTCTTTTTGACACTAGATGGCACTAAGTGTACAAATCGCAAGAAATTACAGTACTATATAATTTGTGTAGAGTAGGCCCGATTTATGCGTTTTAGAGATATGCGGATGCGTTAGTTTCTTTATTTTCATTGAATTTCCATAAAACGCGAATGAAAAAATTCAGCTGTAAACAGAGAGCTTAAGGCCAGATTAAGATTATTTCGGATCCATAGGCATAAAAGATATTTAAATAGATTATGAAATTTTTCAATAATTTTAATCTGCTTTTGATGTCCTATATTGTCGAGGCCCTTAGGCACGTGCGTATTGTATCTGGGGGATAATCCAGTCCTGAGATATCTAACAGTTATCAGCGCCCATCTGGCAGATTATAACATAAATTTATTATTGCTGTGCAACTTATTAAAATATTAGTCAACTCTACTTAGTGGACTCCTTTTTTATTTAAATGCCTATTACGAATATAAAGAGAGTCCCTAACAATCGTTATTCGTAATAGGCTTTTAAATAAAAAAAATATGTTCACCGGATGACTGCAAGGAAACAAAGTTGTTTACTATCTTCGAAGGACCAGATTCAATTCCGGATCTTATACCATCAGTTTTTCAAGAGGGATATAGGCAGAGCCTTTGGAACGTTATTTTTCAGTCTTCTGGTTGATTCCTTCATGAGTGTTGCCCAGCCTGTGATTGGCTATATAAGTGACTGCCAAAAAATTTATCTATCCTCTTTATAAAATACAAGAACCAAAAATCCTTGTCTTTTATAAAGAATATTGTATATAGTACCATTATCTTTTTATCATTGACATTGGGTTTCATTATACCATTAGCTAAAAAATACACATTTAACCTAAGTTACTTCCTGAAAGTAAAAATACATAGTTTGTCTAATAGGTTCCCGAACTGAGTCCATCACGTATGCGTACATTATAAGTGGAACATATTTCAATCTGTTTATGTTAGCTAACTAATAAAGTTACCAAATGAAAAACTCATTATTTCATTTTACATTTGTACTAGTTCATAATAATGGAGAAGAGAATAAATTTCTGTTTTAAGATAGAGAAAATGGATCTTCCCTTGGAACCTCTTTCGTGGAGCTTGATTTTCCCTCTTCCATTCCTTCCTCACTTATTCCATCATCTTTAGTCTTAGAGAGCACACTAATCTTTATGTTACTAACACCAATAGTCTTGAAAAGAGAGCGACGGGCGGTATGTACAAAGGACAGGGACCCATTCAAAGCCACTTAATGAATGACTATTAATGCCTTTTAATGAGCATTTATTTACAAAGTCAAATAATTAAGCATTTATTTTCGGCTCTGTAACCATTCAAAGCCACTTAATGAATGACTATTAATGCCTAACTAATACCTTTTAATGAGCATTTATTTACAAAGTCAAATAATTAAGCATTTATTTTCGGCTCTGTCCTGGCAATGACGGGCAAGGACAACGTTGCAATAATCAAAGACAGTCGACTGGGGATGGGAGCGTATCCTTTCTTGCCACAGGCTTCTCGAGGAGGATGGGGTTGTACCGGATCTGGGGCTGGACGCCCTCGCAGCAAGTGAAACTAAACAACGATCCTCAAATCAAATTTTTTAGTCTAGGTACGCCATTCCATAATTATGGAATGGACTTCCTTGCCACAGGCTTCTCGAGGAGGATGGGGTTGTACGGGATCTGGGGCTGGACGCCCTCGCAGCAAGTGAAACTGAACAACGATCCTCAAATCAAATTTTTTAGTCTAGGTACGCCATTCCATAATTATGGAATGGCGTACCTAGCGCCAAAAAATCTCATTTTGACAATACAAAACCAAAGTGATGCTGATCATTTTCTTCGGTTGTCAGGGAATCATCCACACAAAATTTGTTCCTCAAAGAATAACAATAAATCAATAATACTGCAGAATTTTGCATCGTTTGTCTAAACGAGTTCATCGAATAAGACCTCAGCTTCGGGATGGGGAAGTTGGTTTCTTCTTCATGACAAAGCGAGGCGACACACGCCATTTAAAGTGAGGAAGTTTTTGGAAAACAAAAGATTCCTGAATTATATCATCATCCATATTTCCTTGATTTGTCCACACCAGACTATTACGTTTAAGTACGAAAATTTGACGACGTAGAAGAAATAAAAATAACGTGACAAAGGAAACAAGGCGACACACGCCATTTAAAGTGAGGAAGTTTTTGGAAAATAAAAGATTCCTGAATTATATCATCATCCATATTTCCTTGATTTGTCTACACCAGACTACTACGTTTAAGTACGAAAATTTGACGACGTAGAAGAAATAAAAATAACGTGACAAAGGAAACCATGGCATTAATTCAAGATCAGTTCAAAGTATGCTTCCTGCAGTTTTATGACGAAACACATAAGTGTATAGCTTCCAAAGGGAGTTATTTTTTCTAAATATTAAAGCGTATGTTTAGTACCATGTCACAGTGGTTTCTAAAAACTTATTATTTGGACAAAATTCAATTTTTCAAGTTTTAATAACAGTATTTTTATTTAATTTTATGGAAAGTAAACATTCTAAATAACATAGAAGTACAAATATCTTTATTCATAACTATCTCGTTCACTAGCAAATGGCGTCTTTTCTTACTCTTATGACAGCAAACTTCAATTGCCATCAAAAAGTTTCTATGTAATCACGAAATTTGATGTTCATCTGTTTTTATGATTTTGAATATTTTTGTTTGTAATCAAGTGCTTTATTAATGAACTGGTATATATTTTTATTATATACAAAATTAAGTTCGTAAACGTAATAGAAATATATAAAAATTTATAACATATGCATGCAATATAGTTTCGGAAAATTCTAAATTCCAAAATTCAAAGTGAACTATTGTAAATTTTTTTTTCATAAAACTGATTCTATTTAATTAAAACTGTTGAATAAAATAAAACGTTAGAAAAAATCAATTTAATCAAAAATAACAGTTTAAATTATATTCCCTTATTTGGAGTATTTTTTTTAGTAAATTTTTTAATTTAAATTTTATTTTTTAGTAATTTTTTATTTGCAAGTACTTGGAAAATTTGAATAAAAATAAAATCGTTGTTGGGAATTTTAACTAATAAGATTTTTTAATATTATATTAAAATATTTACATTAAATTCATTATTGAAAATTGAAACGATTTTTACGTATTAAAAAATTTAAAATCGGACTAAATGTATTATTATTCTAGATGAGATATAAACAACTGGCACATTTATACACGTCAAATGATCTAAGCTAATATAAAAGAAGAAAATTTTAGTTGTTATTGTAACCCACCTGATTTTATATGAATTTATCGATTCATTTGTGAAGGAAAATAATAAATCGGCAGTATCGAGCGTGTCCTGCAAGAGAGTGAAAAGATCCGACCAGTAAAGTAACACCACACTCTCGGCAGCCATTTTGTTGCGCAGTCGACGTCGATCCGTTTTAAGTCGGCAATCGAGATTGGAGAAGACCGGCCAGCCACTCTCGATTTTCTAAACATATTCTAATGTTCAGTTCTGATTTTAAATTTTTTTATAGATTTCAAATTCTAATATCTAACAGAATGATATTCTAATTTAATCGATAAAAAGTGAGATAGCGTAAAATTACAAAAATGTTGTTGTAAGATGAATAACATTTAAAATCTATTTCCTAAATGGATTTATTCAAAATTTTTCTTATTAGATCTGCATAAATGAAATAAATATCATTCCAATATAACTAAATATTTTTAATAAGTTAAAAATCGCTTGCGTTTAGAGAAATAAACCGTCTGATTATAAAATTATTTGATATTTCAAAAAAATCACTAATTTATTATTATTATACCATTATATATTTATTTAATATTTATGATAAGTTTTTTGTAAGGATAATCAATTAGTTTTCTAATTCATTTACCATCTTAAATGGTAGAAATGTTAAGCAATTTATTTATTATTTTTTATAAGTAATCATTTTGTTTACTTCGCAAACTATCTGGAAAGCGCAAAAAAATCAATATTTTAGAGAATCGTTTCTTATTAGTAAAGTTATTTTATTGCGCAGCATGCTATAATAAATAGTTAGAGGCTTCTGGTCGCCATCTAACGAAAACGGATCGACGTTAAGAAGATTAAATCGAATTTTATTCTCTACGCTTATAATTGATAAAAACCACTTTGCGACAATAAATTTCAAAATCGATATGTTGAAACATTCAAATCAATAAAAATAAATCTCACTTTAATTAAAGATTACTCTTGTTTATATAATACTAACTATAAATAAGCAAATTAAACGCAGCGTGACAGACGTTCTAGGAGCTAACGAAACTTTAGCTTCGTAGGACTATAAACAAGCCTTCAAAGAAAAAAACCTTGTTTTAACGAAACAGTGGTAAGGAAGTTATAATTATTAAATGAATGCTATATAGCAGTGGTGTTCAACTTTTTTTACTATGCGAGCTACTTTTCTAACTAACTTCTTCGGCCATCTACTCTCTTATATATATCTGATTACGTATAATTATGCAGTTAAATGCGCTCACTCACTTCGGAGGATCCACTCTCCCAATCCTAAAAACTTTAAAGAAACTAAAACTTTATTTGTGCATTTAAAAATTTATTCATCACTTTTAATTATTTTAATTAACAAATAAAACAAATATATTGAAATAAAATATTTATTCTTTTCATTTTGGAAAACTAAAGTTAGAAAAAACAACATATTGATTACCAACTCATAAGTTACTGGAAATGCTGTTTGATTAAAAAAAGTTAATGTGAAATTTGGCATTGTTTGGAGCTGGCAGAAATGCTGGTTGATTAAAAAAAAAGTTAATGTGAAATTTGGCATTGTTTGGAGCTTGCAATATTTTGTTAATGGGTCGATACGAAGTGGCCAATGGCAGACAATCGTCCAAATGTTCATTTGTAATTTGGTTTCTTGATTTTTTATGACGTTCATATTTGAAAACGCGGATTCTGACAAGTATGTCGATCCGAAACACGACAGAATTTTTTGCGCAATATCAGTTAATATTGGAACCTTCAATGTATGCATACAGTATATTTCCAAATGAAAAGAAAATTATTGATTTAACAATTTTAACGAAAAATAAATAAACAATAGCGATACACTTAAAGAAAATTAAAAAATAATATAAAATAATGATAAATAAATTATTATGTTTTCAGTTTAATTAAATTTGAAAGAAGAAATAAACGAGATCGACCAAAAATCGCTCCGCGATCGACGGATTGAACTAATGCCATCTCTACTCAAAGCCTGATCGCGGAGTTTGTGACGTCATCAGCAGTAGGCCATTCGTAGATATAAGGAATATTCGGCAATTCAGAATTCTTAAGAAATCTGAACAATGATCGCTTGGCATTGAGTTCTGATGTATATCTGACTGAAGTGCCACGTTCGGCAAATCAGACAACTGACGAATTCTGAACTCAGATAGTTAGATCTTCGTCAGTCATCTCTGTAGTTTCTGACATTGGTTTGAGCAACATGGCGGCGCCCGTGAGATATTTATGCGAAATTAAAATGAATGTTTTTCAATTCTATCCAACATTCAGAGGAGCAAAACCGTATAACTGAAGAAAAGATACCTCGTTACAAGTAGACATTATTAATACGAGAATTCGTGTGTGTTTATCGGTTGAAAAGTATGCTCACGTTGCTTCGTCCTAAAGTGCTTCGCTATTATTATTAATTGATAAAGAAATTGTTTTTTATTTATTAATGTCGTAGTTAATTTATATTTGTTTTATTGATAATTAATTTCAATAAATGGTACGTAATTAATTTATATTTGTTTTATTGATAATTATTTCAATAAATGGTATATATGGTATATTGAGGATGATTAGCCACTAATCCAATGTAAATTTTTTTATTTCGATATTACTACGCATGTAAAGCATTGTAATATGTGTAATAACTTTTATTAATTTATCACTTCGTCCGTTATGTTGGTCAGTAGAGAAGCAGACATATGCGTTCGGCAAATGCCAAGTCAGATGAGTCAGACAAAACTCAGAAGCCACGTGATCTATTCAGATATCTAATCAGATTGATCTGAATTGCCGAATGCGCCTATAGTTTGCTTAATTTAATCGATAAAATATGGGAAAATACAGAATTTTTTATTTTTATTTTGTCGTTTTTATGATTTTCTTTTATATATCAATAATAATCATTTCTTTGTATAAAATAGGCCTATATGAAGCTGAAAAATACATATATACAGTATGTATAAACTCATTATTGTAATTAGAATATAATAATATATATTATCATCTTACAATCAATTTACAAAATTTTAACATGAAAATTTCATTGGTCAAAATGCAATATAATGAAATAAACAACTTAAAGAACTTTTTATTTAGCATATTCAAGAATTTCAAGTTTCCTTTTCTTTTTAGAACAATTTGTATCATTCTTCAGTAAACAAAATTTTTTCAGAAATATATTACACGCAGTCCATAAAATCATTATCATTGTATTTTCAGTATCATGACCTAGTTCACAATAAGGATCATTAAAAACAAAACTATCCTCAAACAGTTTTGTCAAAAATTTTCTTTACTCCTATCAAATGTCTGAATCATTTCATTCCTAAAATGAATTTTTTCATCAGTAGCTAAAATTTGTTTGCAGAAAATACATTTTAGTTTTTTCAAAATAGAATATGCGCGATAACTTCCCAAATATGTAAGCGCATTAAAATGCTTCTGAATTAATTGAAAATCTGCATCATGGACTACAATATTCGGGTTAACCTCTCGATTTTCTAATGTATTTGATAAATTAATATTTTCATTCCATTCATCATCATCATCCACTATATTACTTTCTCAAATGGTAATTCACACTTTATATCGCTTTGGATGCGCAACTTGATTTCTGTCTCAAATAATTGTCGAATAGAAATGTGATATTGCCATCCCGCCATTTGCCTATACTTCCCGAATCGCTCTTCAATCGAATCAGTCTGAATCTTGCCTGGTAATATGTATTGTAATCCCAACTCTCTTATGCAATAATTATATAATTCAAGCAAACAGTAAGTAGTTAGCATTTGAGCCTGGTGAGTTTCTTTGTTAATTCGCCTTTTTCTGCAATCAATTTTCTCCCATATATCGAGCCAATCTATAAATTCATTAAGAAAGACATTTTTAACATCTGTGGGTGAATTTGTAAGTAGTTCCATATAATTATTTTTTTTCTAATGTCCTTCAAAGAAGTCTTAACATTCATAATTTCCCACCAAGTACTGATATAATCAATTAATTTGGCTACGCTTTCAAAATTTGGAATATTATTTTCAGCACCCAATGAATAAAAAAAATAAAATATAAATTTTTTTAATTTTATTTAAATTATATATTTAAAAAAAATTTTTATAAAAAATTTTATTTAAAAGAAATTATAAATAGAATCTTCTAATAGAATGGCCTTCGAATGATGACGTCACGGAAAATATACGTCATCGCGATCAGGCTTTGAGTAGAAGTGGTATTGATTGAACACCGCTGTTATATAGATTGTATATTATTTTCTTTCCTTTTGTTTGATGTATATTGTTTTTTGTGGTCTTATATATATATATATTTATTCTTTACGTTTTGTGTTATTAATATTGTTAATAAAATTTAAGTTCCTTATGTGGAATTAAAGAAAGTTATTTGTTTTTAATTGGTTTTGGAACGTAACTCTCTTTTTTGTATTGGCTCCAGGACTCATATAATACGGTTTCACACAACACTGTTTTTTAGGAACCTATCTATCGTGTTATAAGAGGGATACCTGTACTTTGCTTCTTAATTGTTGACAACATTGTGAAATGTCAATCGGATGTCAATTGAGCAACACATGAGGTGCAATTAACGCCCCTCCACCATACCTACTATGGGATCAACCAGAAATTTGAAAAATTAAATTTATGCAATATCTCGGAAATAAAGAAATTTGAGTATTCATAGAGACTTTCGTTGTCATGCTTCGATACATCTACCTTGCAAGTTTGATCAAATATTTCTGAATCATCCTGTATATTTCAAAATACTGATATTGTATATTGAAATGACGTTTTTAAATTATATGTCATGTTGTTTTATTGTCTATACGTATCTTCAAACAATTAGATATAAATATTTAGAACATTTATATTTATTATGTACAACGGCGTAGCTGAAAACTGAGAGGCCCCGCAAAAATGTCGATGGGGCCCCTCTTTTTAACTTATCGATATAATTTATTTCAAACGCTATCTAAACTCTGTAACGCAGGGCGTCGACGTACATTTATAATAAATGTCGGCGTAAAAATGATTTGCTTAAACGTAACGATCAAAACCCTGTAACTCTGGGTGTCAATGTTTATTTATAAGGATGTCGACGTAAAAACGCCTAACTCAAACTCATTTATTAATAAGGTTAATACATGAAACTTTATACAGGTGGAAATAATTTTATTATATATACAAATTTTGACAATTAAGTAAACGATTAGAATCTCTTAATTTATTGATTTCTACTGTTTCTAATAAATCTAATATTTTTTCTTTGGTCGAGTTATGTAAAATTTTAAAATCATCATTAAACATATGATTAACATTCTAACAAATGATCGTATAATTTGATTTACTTGTTCTATGTATAAGATTTTAAACTTGAGTCGTATAGATGTATACAGCTTAGTTTGTGATAGCTTGCCTCTTTCGAGAGCACTGTATTAGACGTACTGTAGCGCTTTAATCAAACAATCGCTGCAGCCTGAAACATAAAAAATGTATGAGAAAGCAATACATAAATTGTAAATTAGCGCTAAGTTTTAAAGTTCCAACTAACGAACGCCGACGCCCTCCGTTAAATAGGTTTAATTGTTCTGCGTTAAAATCGAGGTTATTAGGGATTGATTATTTGGGTTTTAGAGGTTTTTTCTTCAGGGTAAGTTAGGACCCCACGAAGCTCGGGGACCCCCGCGTCGCGGGGTTTGCTGGCTGTCAGCTACGCTACTGATTATATATGTCTTATATTTTCTAATAAACGTATCTGTAAATATGTTACATTACAGTTTTTATGTTTCGAGCAATTATGTTTGAACAAATATAAAGTATTTATGTTTAATAAATATTTTATATTTATAAAAGAAGTATATTATACATTGGCTCTATGATTAAAAAAATTTTTAGTCATAGAACCAATATAAGACATTTAACAATTAACAATTTTTAACCTATCTTCCGAAGGAAATGGAAGCTTATAAGATCAGGCCTGTGCTTGTCTGTCCGTCTGATGTCGGTTTGTCTGTGTACTTCTACTAATGACTTTTGAACTAATCAACAAATTTACATGAAATTCTGTATTGACGTTCTGCCATTAAAGTACATCTCTATGCCGTATTTTTTAATCCTATAAAACCTACAGGAATAAAATTTAATTTTTATCACAATTTTAGTTTATATTTTTATTAATAGATGGCGTTAAGTGTTAGTAGTGTAGGGATAACATATGGCTTACCTGATTTCTTAATATACTGCCGTCTATCGTCAATCTCTATCATAATGATGTTAAAGTCCCGATATGACGTCATTGTGGCGTAACAATGATGTTACGAAACATCGATAATTTTGATATCAGTATGATATCATGATCGTGGAACGTGGCATCATCGTGATGTCTACCTGGCAAACAAACGACCTGCCTGATATGATCCAATATCGATCATTTTCAATAGGTTTGATCCTCTAGTGCAGTGGTTCCCAAACTTACTATGCCCATGGTCCCTTTCTTATACAAAAACCTGATCATGAACCCCCAAGTGAAATAACTCTACATAACTGCATAATAGAAAAATTACAAATTTAACTTTGATGTCTTGAATGGTAAATGGTGACATAAAAATAAAATATAAATAAAACATTGTGATATTTAAAGTAGTATTTATTGAAATTATAACTTTTGTTAATTTTATTAACAATATTAATAACACAAAACGTAAAGAATAAATATATATATATATAAGACCACAAAAAACAATATACATCAAACAAAAGGAAAGAAAATAATATACAATCTATATAACAGCGGTGTTCAATCAATACCACTTCTACTCAAAGCCTGATCGCGATGACGTATATTTTCCGTGACGTCATCATTTATAATCTATATAACAATCTATATAACAATACCACTTCTACTCAAAGCCTGATCGCGATGACGTATATTTTCCGTGACGTCATCATTCGAAGGCCATTCTATTAGAAGATTCTATTTATAATTTCTTCTTAATAGAATCTTCTAATAGAATTTGTTGATAAAGGTAATTAAAGTTATAAGTTGTGTATTAAAATTGCAAAATAATTTTAGTTCTGCTAGGTTGTATAAGTGCTACGTTCCTTTCTGTCGTGGGAATTATCGAAATGGTCCAAACGTTAGCACATATTCATTTCCAAAAGACAAAGAGTTACATAAAAAATGGACTTCAGTTATCCAAAGACGTGATTTTATTTCAACACGAAATACTAAGGTAAAAAAATCTTTATTGAATAAAGTAGTATACCGTGATTTTTTCCTAGCGCATTTTAATTAGAGTTTTTTCATTTTTGTATGAAGGTAGGTGAACTGCATTTCTCATCATCTGACTTTGACTGAATCACCAGGATATGATAAAAAAAAACAGGACAATTGATCAGTGCACCATTAAAAACAAGAAGTTGAGAAAAGGAGCAATTCCTTCAATTTTTCTCAAATTTCCAATGTCTTCGACCAGCGGGAGGAGAATGTTACGCACACATCACTAAATAATAACAAAATTTTACGAGAAAATAATTTTCTACAAGTGTCATGGTGGAGAGCATTCAAACAAATGAACAATATATTAACTGGTTAAATCAAAAAGATGATGATCAGTCCTTCCAGTATCCTGATTTTGGTAATATACAAGTACATAGTGGCTGGAATGGAAATGTTTTCATTGCTTGATTTAAAGCTTTGAAAAAACTGCATTACATTGAAAATAATTCATTGATAAAGCGTGGATATGGTTTGAAGGTATTATCGCCTTCAGTAATGGAAAGACAAAATGTTAAGCTCGCTTTATAAATATTTAATAGATTTGTGTCTTATAGATTGTATTCATTGGGTGCTGAAAATAATATTCCAAATTTTGAAAGCGTAGCCAAATTAATTGATTATATCAGTACTTGGTGGGAAATTATGAATGTTAAGACTTCTTTGAAGGACATTAGAAAAAAAAATAATTATATGGAACTACTTACAAATTCACCCACAGATGTTAAAAATGTCTTCCTTAATGAATTTATAGATTGGCTCGATATATGGGAGAAAATTGACTGCAGAAAAAGGCGAATTAACAAAGAAACTCACCAGGCTCAAATGCTAACTACTTACTGTTTGCTTGAATTATATAATTATTGCATAAGAGAGTTGGGATTACAATACATATTACCAGGCAAGATTCAGACTGATTCGATTGAAGAGCGATTCGGGAAGTATAGGCAAATGGCGGGATGGCAATATCACATTTCTATTCGACAATTATTTGAGACAGAAATCAAGTTGCGCATCCAAAGCGATATAAAGTGTGAATTACCATTTGAGAAAGTAATATAGTGGATGATGATGATGAATGGAATGAAAATATTAATTTATCAAATACATTAGAAAATCGAGAGGTTAACCTGAATATTGTAGTCCATGATGCAGATTTTCAATTAATTCAGAAGCATTTTAATGCGCTTACATATTTGGGAAGTTATCGCGCATATTCTATTTTGAAAAAACTAAAATGTATTTTCTGCAAACAAATTTTAGCTACTGATGAAAAAATTCATTTTAGGAATGAAATGATTCAGACATTTGATAGGAGTAAAGAAAATTTTTGACAAAACTGTTTGAGGATAGTTTTGTTTTTAATGATCCTTATTGTGTATAAATTAATTTATGAAATATACACAATTGCTATAAATTAAGTCTTTTTTTACGTAAAATATGTAATTTAATTACTGGTGTTTAATTGTGTATTTCCATGCCACTGAAATAATTTCACTATTTCTATTATTTATAATTTTTCTCTCTCACTTCTTTTCTCAATTTCTAATGTTTCAGCTATCCATATGTCTTCTTTATTGAGATAGAACAATGGGATAGAACAAAAACTATTAAAAATCTAGACAATAAAGAAGACCTATGGATAGCTGAAATTATAGTAATTGTGAAAAGAAGAGAGAAAGAAAAAATTATAAATAATAAAAGTAATGAGACTATTTCAACGGCACGGAACTATGCAATTAAACACCTGTGATTAAATTACACATTTTATGTAACGAAAGACTTATATAATAATCATGTATATTTTATAAAATGCTGAAAAATGAGTGCATGCAAGAATTATTTTTAAAAACAAAAGTGCAAATTCTTTGAACTTCGATGTAGTTCAGTTCTTATCTTGCCTTCATATTGCCTAATTCCATCCATTTAGCTAGGATCTGAATTCGAGCTTGGCTTCTGAACAAAAATCCAAATTCTTTTTCACCAATTTACAGCAAAAAATGAGTGAATTGTGTGGAATTATGTTGCATTTCTTTGAAGAATTTGTATTCAATTACAGAATTCCATAACTCCAGATTTCTTCAAGAAGGATTTAGCCCAGCTCATTGAACCAATTCTTCACCTTATAGCTAATACACAGTTATATATTGCCTGTGGTGAATGTGGAATATTTCTGCTGTTTAATTACTTCCAGTAAAAAAAGCATCTTAAGACAAGAAAGATCTTGCCATAGATATGGGTATCCTCTGATGGGAATTGAAAAGTTTTGCTCTTTAGATCCAGTAGGATGGAAAGTGGAGTAAAATTTAATAAAAAGCAGGCTTTCCAAGTCCTTTAAAATCTTTAACATTCTGTATGCAACAAGGATTATAGGAGATTCATGAACAGAAGCTATTGAACAAAACAATAAAGAGCATCTAGAACAGTGGTTCCCAAATTTACTATGCCCATGGACCCCTTCTTATAGCAAAAACATGACCATGAACACCCAAGTGAAATTACTCTACATAACTGCATAATAGAAAAATTACAAATTTAACTTTTATGTCTTGAATGGTAAATGGTGACATAAAAATAAAATATAAATAAAACATTGTGATATTTAAAGTAGTATTTATTGAAATTATAACTTTTGTTTTAAAATACAAAAACATATTATTTTTTTCAATGTGATGGATGAACCTGATAGGATGATATGAGATTATTTATGTTCAGCTCTATTTGTTTGTAAGTTAACATTCGTAAGTCTCCACAAGCACTAATTTTCAGTCGGTTTCTTTTTTTCCTGATGAGGCTCATAACTGCACTAAATCCACGTTCTACTAAATAGGAAGACGGGAAAGTAATCAACAGCTTCCGTATGGTTGACCCATAATGCAGGATATAAAATTGGTATCTGTTTTTGTAACCACACTTTGTGGTATCCTTGTTCAAACATTGGCTTCAGTGCCTCATTTGTGGATAATTCAATAAGTTGCTCCTGTATCAGTATGGATTCATCTGAGTTTGTGGGTCTACTTGCAAAAGAGTCCAGCACCCAATCGGGGATATCCAAGTGAGGAATGTCTTCAAATCTTTAACCGAGTTCAGAATGAAGAGCAGTTAAGTGTTGACAATAAGCGGGCAAATCTTCATCTCGTTTTTGCAATTTTGAAAAGATTTGGAAATTGAGAGCATTCTCCTCTCCCCAAGTTTTGTTTGTATAGAAAAAGTTTTGCAACAAACGCAGATGTTATACTTTTAGTTTTAATTAAATTTAACTGATCACCTTGTAGCTTCAAATTGGTTTCGTTAAATTTGGCAAATAAGTCAGTCATATAAGCTATGTCATTTTTTGAATTAATTAAATTGAGCAGCAAATCATTGTCTTTACTTTCCAGGAATTCCAACAGTGAATCAAAGAGTGCATAAAATTGATCCAAACATTCCCTTTAATATAACCAACGAACTTCCGTGTTAAGTAGTAAACTATTATAATCGTCATCATTTTTCAAACAATGTTGAGCAAATAATCTCTCATTTAACTCATTTCTTTTGATTTTATTAACTGCTCTAATGATATAATCTAGTGAGCCATGCAAGCGTTTACTAAGATTTTTGTCGATTAAATGTTGTCGATGAATGACACAATGTACAGATAATACATTCGGTATAGTTTGTTTTAAGTATGCCAGAAAGCCTCGGTGTTGTCCTACCATTGCCGGAGCACTGTCAGTAGCAATGGAGAGGATATTACTCAAGGATATAGCTTTAACATCGAAAAATCTTTTTAATTCATTAAATATTGCTTCACCTTTCGTATCAGTTTCCAAACATTTGGCAAATAACAATTCTTGGGAAATTTTTTCTTCTTTTACAAATCTCATATAAGCTAAAAGTAAAGCTTCATTTCCTGGCAAAATTGACTCGACAAGCTTGTTAGTCTATGATAATGGAACAGCATTTACATCTAGAGAAGTCCAGAATTTTTTACGACAAAACTATATTCATTATTCTTATACATCACCCTTTCACCCATCGACGAATCGATTAGCAGAAATAATGGTACGTACCGTGAAAACCCATTTAAAAAAGTTTGAGTCAAAACCTTGGCGTATAGAGAATTCAGATGTTTTTAAGTATTCACATAAAGAATTTTCTACGCACTGAGCCATTTCGTCAATCGTTCTTTGTACTGTAGCATTACTCAGTGGAATTCTTCTTATAATATCGGAAGCTGGTTTATTCAGTACGGTGCGTATTACCTCACTTACAGCTGGTAGAATAAGTTCTTCATCAGTGGTGTGTGGCTTTTCGGATTTTACAATCAGTAAAGAAATGTTATAAGAAGTACAACATCATCTCGCTTAGATGTTGTCGCTAAGTTGTTGCAATGACGATGTTTTCAAATATTTTTGTTTGACTGTTTAAAAAAGTTAAATCTTTATCTTTTTTATCGCTATGGACTTTTGTCAAGTATTCCTTAAGCTTAAAAGGTTTCATTGATTCGTTTGACAAAGTTTTATTGCATAGAAGACACATAGGTAAAGTACTATTTCCTGGTAAGGGAATAAAGTCATATTTTAAATATTCAATAGTATACTGTCTGCATTTTTTCTTCGGCTCACTCATACTGTTATCTGTAAAAAAGGACACAAATTCAAGATATAAGAAAATAAAACAAATTATTTCTTTGCAATAAACCACTATTTATTAATATTTTGTTTTATTTTGAAAATGGAATACCACAGAGGTCGCATCAATTATTTATTTAAGATATAAGGATAAAATTTTAAGTAAATGTCAAATATTGTATAGATACGCATGTTTTACTAATTTAATTATTTATTTTTCTTGAAAAATAAATAATTCAATTATTATCAAATAAATTAATAAATAACAAAATATAATATCGATAAATATATATAATAAAACTTTTTTATAAATTTACTTTAACAAAAGTATAACTTTGTTTAAATAAATTTAATATACAAGAAAAATATCAATTGTATTCAAAAATACTTACGTAACGTACACTATCTTCGTAACAATACAAAAAATGATACTGGTTTTTGTTCAAAACTAGGAAAATTTGTTGCATTTGATGCTTCACATCACGCACAAAACAGAACTAAATTGTTGACTCTTTTATAGCGCCATATTTTAGACAAGTTATTGCATGTAGCGGCGAGATTCCGTTCCTATTTAAACCTGCATAGAAATATAAATAGATGGCCCAACTCCCACTGAGCGATGCTTGTCATTACTTGTATTTTATCTACCTATCATACTTATATTTTACTCAGGATGTAAAAATGACTACCAATTTATTTATTGCTATTTATTTTAACATTCATAATAATGAAATTATCTAGATCATGGGTACCACTTATCATAATAGACTTGGCAGGATGTTTTATGGCCGGATGCCATTCCTGACGCCAACCCTTCTCCTTTATCCAGACTTGGGACTGGCCAGTCAGCCATATGGCTTCTTGTGCGGAGTTTTTCATAATAATGAAAATGGGTCACAATTATTTTACTTTATATTAAACCTTTCGCGGACCTCCCGACGTTGTCCACGCATCCCCAAATTAATTTTAATTTGCCACAGACTCCTCAGCGGTCACAAGGACCCCTGGGGGTCCGTAGGAACCACTTTGGAAACCACTGTTCTAGTGTGACCAAGCAAAGCATATATGGATTTTATCCAACTCACATAATAAATAAGTGCACTGTAGTGCTGATGGTGCGCGGGCGAGCGACAGACAAAAAGCGGGACAGACAACGGACAAACCTAATTCATTATATTCTTTTATTCCATTTAAGAATGAAAAGAGTCAAAAAGACTGAGGAAATTCCATTCAGATTAAACTTTCTATAATCCCTTAAATAGTATAAGAATAATGTATTTAGCTATAATCTAAATATAATTTATCTGTTTAAAAATGTTTTAGAGGTTAGGTTACTTAAGCCACTATATCGCACGAGGGATATTCTATATCTGGCGCGGCCACTTATAAGCCCATCACAGGCTGGCCAGCACCCATGATGGTTGAAGGATGGGGTTCAACAGGCAGGGCCCAGATCCCTCCTGAAAAACTGGAGGTGTGGGACCCGGATCCTCCAGGGTGGTAAGCCACAGCTTTACCACCCTGGAGTATGTATCCGACTGATGTTTTAGAGCAATTGAATATCAAAATTTCATTAAGATTTTAACTCCCGTTGACGATATTTCCATACTCTGAAATTGATATGACACTTCATTCCTATTGGAGTAAATATAAAGAGACAGACTCTATATATATACATTTATATTTTTATCAATAAAATTATTATAATAAAAAATGCACGTAAGCTTAATTGGATTTTTCAATAATTAAAATATGCAACTTTTCCCCTGACGGCCAATATAAAATTTATTAAAAATAAAAAATAATGAATTATATATGATTTTCTTATCAAAGTTTTGTGAAGTAAATGAAGCAAACACAGCTTACCATCCGACGAAATTAGTAATGAATCCAACAGCTAAGAGAAGAAATAAAATCCCAACAAAAGTGAGAAAGAACGACAGTGTTTCTCTTTCTCTCTCCTCTTTCAGGCGAAGACGCGCACGCACCAATCCCCTAAATATCAAAGGTGAAATTCTGGTTTTGTATTGACTGAAATGATCAACCAACGGAAGCAACTATAATAGGTCAAAATTGACAATTATCTTCAAAGGCATTTCCCATTTTAATAATAATTGACACTTTTTCAATATTATTTCTATTGAGGACGGAATTTTTTTTTTTTTATCTAAAACACGTTTGTTTCAGAACTATCGACCTATCTTCTAGCTAACTGCATATTTAAAACAGATGTATTTAAAATTCTTTTCCAAAATATTAGTTATACAATATATCTTTTTATTTATACATAATACGCTTTACACAAAAATTAAAAAATTAATTTGTTATATTCGAGTGATTAACATTAAAATCATTTTGCCCAAACATAGCAATCAATTAATTTTTTTAATATTATTAATTAATTAATATCATTTACAATCAAATGAATTTAAATACATTTTAGTTGACTTTTCTCAAACTGGCTTGTAGTTATTCGTCATATTTAATAGAATATAAATAAGAATGCAATTTTTTCAATATCAGATTTTTCAAAATTTGTCCAATATATTTGAAGAATAAAAATACTGATTCATGAAATAATATATGCTGATAGCCATAGAATACAGGCAGTCTTTTACTTATGATAATGATCCCATCATAAGTCAAAAAAATCATGTTGAACATTCCCAATAACAAAGTTATAATAGACAATAGAAGATTAGATCTTGAATCTAGAATTTGCTCTATGTTGGCATTTTGCACTTACATCAGAAAATGATATGGCAAAAACAATGTAATCTTTTAAACAAGTAAATTATTTTGTATATAGTAGATTTTAGCAAAATAAATTATAAAAATAAAATCCATAATTAATGTTTTTTAAAAGATAATATTGAATTTTTTTCAATATTTTAAATTTTATTTTCTAAATGATTATTTTTTTTCAAATAATTTACCAAAATCAAAACTTTTAAGATTTACAGATAAAATATAAGACCAATATTTATAAAAAGTTTTGTAACTTTTAGATAAATAAAATCACAATAATTTGCATGTTTATTGTCACATTAGGATTAAATTAAAAATCACATATCAATAATTAAATCTGTGGGTCGGAGGTATAGGGCACTATGTCCATTTGTGGCCAAAATGAGATTATTGGCACAATCATATGGGTTTCTCGTCCTCTACCCACAGATATACAACACTATGTCCTACTTCAATAATTGATGAAGTTACAGTGGTTTAAATAACACCAAGTCCATAAGGGAGAACATAAAACAACTTCAAACTGCTCTCCTGTAAAATGTAGTAAATGTGACATAGTATCCTATATCTCTGACCCAAAGAAATTTAGCATATTATTTATTATAATAAAAGCAATCTTACTTGGCTAGTGACTTATTTTGACATTTAATAGTAACTCCTTGTCTTATACCATTTACAGCAACTTCTAATGGTTTATTTGTTATTTCACTCCAAATAATTGCTAAATAAAAGAAATATTTTTATTGGAGTCTCAACACTGAAGTACTTATATTTTATTACAACTAACTTTCTGAAATATGAATATATAAATAGAAAACACAGATTTATTGATTTAATCCTATTATTTTTTGATTATATGAGTTCTTTCAACTTATATAAATTTGACTTTACATAAAAAATTACACACAAAATATTTTTTATATTATCAATATTATGTAATATACAATGCAGTATTGTAATTTTTCATGACAGTAGTACAAAATGACATGATACTACTGTAATAAGAGTTAACAATACTATTGATAGTAACATTTATCAAAAATTAACTCTCAATATTAAAGTTATCAAATGTAGTAATGTAATTACAAAAAAGCTGTTTTCTTAAAGAATTATTTATAAAGAAGCTATTGTTTTATTATTTCCGTTACCCGAATAAACAACCTGGACATATGGTGTCTCCAAGATAAGTTTACTATTTTATTTTGGTCTTAAGTTATGATTATCTTTTTTATTTCAAATTAAATGTAATTATTATATTTGAAGTATAAATTTCAATTTAAAAACTTCATTTAATTTTTTTAACTATAAATAAAAAATTAAAAATTCTGTAAATAGGAATATAGATGGTTGATTGATTGATTTATTTATTTTTCAGAAATGGGCAAAAGGACATATTTTGTTAGATCTTGTATTCAGGCATTTAGAACTTGTAGAAAAAGATTATTTTGGTCTTCAATTCATGGAAGAGAAAATGTCTCCTGAGAATATGGTAATAAATATCCTTAAAAAGCTTTAATATTAATCCTGCTTGCATATAAATTATCTAGAGATAAGCATGACTAGTATAGTTATATATATCTAAATATATAAATAATATATTACACACACACACACACACATTATATATTTTTGGTTTAATAATATTTGATACATCAACATTCAAATTTATGAAATAAAATCGAGAATTTATAAAATATTATAAATGTAAAAAAATTAATTTACAAGTAATTTTGAAATTTGTTTCACTAATAAAATGCCACATAAAAGCTAGATATTTTTAAATTTAAATTAAAGCGTAGCATTAAAAATAAACATAACAATTTAATCGGGTAGATAAAGTTTAAAAAATAGTACAGTATTTTATGTTTCAATGTTATAAAATATAAATTAATTAGAATTCAAAATTAAATTAAATAATATATAAAAATAATAATTTATGTTTAAATAAAAAAAAAATTAAATTAATTTTTTATATTATATAAATAAAAAATTAAAAATTTAAATAAAACAACTAAACTGCAGTTACTTTGTATAAATATTTTAGTGATTTTTATAACTAGAACTATTATACAAAATAATATACTTGCACGAATATTCCTTATTATTTTTATAAAAATTATAAATGATTAATATAATTATAAATAAAAAACAGTACTGGAAAAAAATAAATCCTAAATAAAAAAATATGAATTTATTAAATCTTGTTTGCGATTCGATTTCATATTTGATCATAAATTTAAAGAAAATCTTAATTTATTATTTCACTGGGAATCGGGAAAATAGAAAATTATATAAATTAAGCATTAATAAATAAAATTACTAACACTCAAAAGTTCATTTTTGTAATTTTGTATAGATGACAATATTATAAACAAAATCTTTTCTTTAGGAAACAGAAATAATTATATTAACTACTTATTACAATATAAATATTTACTATTATTTAGCAAACTATTTGCTTTATAATTCTTTATAATATTAATATAATATTGTATATATATTTACATTATACTGTATTAATTATATATATTATATATTTATACTCTGTATACAGTATTTACATCATCTAGGATTTATCAGAATATAGTAAATATATTTATTTATTCAATTTAAACAAACATAATTTTGTTATTCTTTTCATTACAGAATCTTTTGTTAAAATTTTGTATTATAACGGTACATAAAAAATATTATAAATATTAATTTAATGCATATTATTTTTATTACCAATAAAACGCTTTGAAAATTCTCCCTCGAATAATAATTGTAAAATTAAAAAATTTTGACAAAGTGGAATACAATACAGAAATTATTATATTTTGATATATCGCTTAATTGGCTTAAAGTACAGTACATAACAATAACAATAGAAGAAACAGCTGAATTATGTGAGTATCTCGCATTTATTAATAGAAACCGTCTGATAATACATCTTTTTAAGACAATCATTCATTTTTCATATGGTTTGGCCTGAGAATGATTGCATTTTTCAAATAAAGAATTTATTCGAGACTGATTAATTTTTAGAGATAACATTCAATCTTCTAATCTGAATACAATAAAATTAGCACTAAATTTTATCTAATTATTTTGGATATAGTTTAGTTTGGATTTTTTAAAGATTCATAACATACTATAACTTTAGACTAATTTTAATTTCTTTATATAACGCACAAATAATAATATGCAAGTATAGTGATAATATAATTTTATTACAAAACAACTAACAGTATATCCAATCAAAAACATCCATTCTATATGTAAGGTCACGACGTGCCTGACGATGAAATATATAATATGTAAATACATCGTGAATATGTAAAGTCACGATGTGCCTCTCGATTTATCGATTTGCTAATTAAAAATTTTTAGATAGGAATTTATATTTTAAATTTTATACAACTATAATAATTTTTTTAATCAAATGTATTAATTTAAGAAATGTGTTTTTGAATATATTTAACTATATAACTGGACTTATGAATTCGAATATGCAAATGAATATTTTCTTCCTGAAAAATAAGTCCTGAAAATTTGCTCAATTTATCTGAATATCCACGATTTCAGTGAACGGATTTAGAATTACCAATCTAAATATCCAAAAACATAAAATCACAATAAGTTCCATAAAATTATACTACAGTACTTAAAAAATTATTTACAAAAAATGTAATTATAATAAGATTGTTCAAAATAATTCTGAATTATACTATACATAATTTTTTATATTAAAAACTTATGCTTATTTATATATTTAATTTCAAACGTTGAAATACTGTACAGTATATTGTATATTTTTAAAATCAACTTTATTTTAAGAATTAAACAAGACTTACTTAAATCTGAATGAATCTTTTTAATGAATATATAAAACTATTTTTATATAAAATTTAATTTTTTATTTTAATGAATCCTATTAATTTAATGATTGGAAACTTAGTTGCAGACGATCATTACAATAAATTAATTTTCAACACTAGATGGCGCAATATTAAAAACGAAGACGCATATTTTTTATATTTCTAAAAAACCAATATATTTCTATCAATTTTTTATATCATTACAGAGGACAATAGTTAAAATTCAATTTAATAAATTAAATATGAACTCTTACCTGATAGTAACTAAGATAAGCACTGTATAATATATTATATTTGATTTTTGGAGCTATTTAATAAAGAAAACATCTTTGTCTCAGGTTGAGTCGATCAATCAACCTAAGACAAAGATGGCAATGATTACCAAAACTAAATTTTATTAGAACGAGATAATTCACAATTATTAGTGTTATGGGTACATGAAGATCGTTGATTATTCATTTTGTAGCTGAATTGATAGTTTCATCAGTTCAACTACAAAAATTATCCATCGAAATAAAAAGAAATACGATGGATAATTATAGACACTGTAGTTTAAAATTAATTTAATATTAAAACAAGAAGTTCCATAAAGAACTAAAATTGCTTACTTTCCGAAGCTGCCATTTATTTAGCATTTGAAATCCGTTGATTGTGTCCAATTTTAACGCTAATTTAATCAGCATAAACGTCACGTGGGCAAGTTGATACCGTTATCGTGACGACACGCATTGAAACGTCATCAATTATCAGGGTTTTTGTCACCTCGATTGTTACGCTGCGATGAAGTCACATAGAGCTGTGACGTCATTATAATACAGCGCTTCTCAAACTATGGGTCGCGACCCCAAATAGGGTCGCGAAGCGAAATGCTGGGGTCGCAAAAATTAATTCAAACACTTGAATTTCAGTTTATATGTAATTTCACAAACGCCCAATATTAACATTTGGACGAATTTTCAGTGTAGTAGTAATAGAATAGGGAGGGCCTTTTTCAGCCCAAGCACTGCGACCGACATTGGTCTATTGTGTACTTCAGTGTAGTTGGTTGATTGTGTTCATCTTAATAAGTGTGTAAATGAATATACTTGTACGTTTTATTTCATATTTAATACCTGGGGTCGCGAAACGTACTTGTATGTTTTATTTTCATATTTAACACTTGGGGTCGCGAAAAATCTCGTAATGAAAAATCGGGTCATGAATGAAAAAAGTTTGAGAAGCGCTGGAGGAATTAGATAAACCAACATCAATGACGAAAGCGAGCAACTGGTTAATCTCGATTAACTTAATCTAGTATGAACACTGAAATTATTCCGATGACTATATTTCTGATTAACTCGATCTGGGTTACTTTTATCCCGGTTAACTCGGCTAGTGTGAACGTAGTATTAGACGTGGTTGTATCGCATTTGATGCCTTTTCAGATCTTGTCGAAGTTAGCACATGGCTTTATAGACCTACATAAAAAATATTAAAATATTTGCATTTACATTATATATAATTGAGGAAAAATCAGTACCTATATTTAATTATTTTAGTATTAAAATAATAAGAGAATATAATAATTTGAATATAAATAAATTCCTGAAAAATAAGTCAGTTAACAAATTTTTTATTTTATTTTAACATTGTCTTTCTATTAACTGTCGCTAATTAGTATCGGTTAATAGAAATAATTAAGCGATATTTCTATTTCTGCTTTAAATGCTAGGATATCGTATGTAGTGATTTTTCCATGAGTAAACTCAAATGTTTTAATTGACATTTTGTAACGAGTATTCGATGCTGTCTGTGGACTATGAAACAAGAAAAATTCTAGTCCCTTTTTCTGCCTTGCTAAACTGCAAAATATGACATTATATTGTATAAGTCGTTTAACTATTTTAGCTACACTATTAAAGGCGCAAATTCTCATATTATGTCAAATAGTTTGTTTTTAATAATTTTGCATAAATTTAATTAATTTTCATATATTCCTTAATTTTAATCAAAATTCCATATTTTTTTTATAAATATTCAATTATATTTCAATAAACTTTTAAAAAATAATCCAATTAAGTAAATCACTATTAATCTGCCCTATATCCAATCGTTAGTTAAAAATGTAAAGGAATAATAACGTTATAATTACATTAATTAGTAGACATTACATTTCATATAATATTTAAAACTAAACATCTTTTCTGTAATTAACAAATTTTAAATATCAAAAAGTTTTATCTCTGATTAAAATATCTATCATCTCTAACATAATAAATCACCTCATTTATTAAAATTATTATTATCGAAGATATAATGTTATTAATGTGTTGATAGATTCGAGTTAAAAACTGTGATCATCACTACTCACTTTAGTCTTCTATATAATATTTATAAATTATTTTGACAGCCAAATTACGTCGGTTAATTTGAATTTATACCATGTCGAATCGACATCAGATACCAGGTTTTGACGCTACAATTTGAAATACAGCCTGCTTTCCAGTTAGGAAATAGTCATTTGTTAGCAATCAAACTATGCCGAAATTTATTCCAGATAACAATAGTGGTCAAACATGAAATGTTTTTAATAAATGTGGATTAAACTAATAATCTCCAGCAAATTTCTCGTAGACTTATTAAACTTTGAAGTTTTATATTATACTTACCTAGATAAAAAATGTAAATTTTTTGAATTTTAAATAATTTGAATTTTCATTTGTTATTCTGAAAATTCGACTTAAAATAATACAAATCATCATTGTAAAACTCGTAAAAAAAGAAATATATATATATACAGGGTAAAGAAAAATTTCGTCGTAATATTTTGTGTAGCCTACTGATAGGGGACCTCGAAACAAGTCGAAAATGTCTAATGAACATATGGTCTAAATGAAGTCATTATATATTTTATAATGACTTAGAAAAGTCATTAGAAAGTCGTGAAAATCCAGTAAAAATCCTTATACAAATGTTCAATCACAGTTTAAATAGCATTTTATAAATACATGGAAATCTAAAATAATCGAGGAGCAAAATTCTCGTAAATCCAATATAGTACTGTTACATTTACGATGAATTTTGTTCCTCGGTTATTTCATTCTTTAGCGGGAGTTTTTTTTATAATATTTACCCATTATTTATACATTAAATGTTACGTAGATGTATTAAAATATCCGTTAAGTAATATCTTATATAGTAATTGGCTTTCATCTAGAATTTCTAATAAAAGACGATATCTACTGTTTGCTGATGGTATTTTAAAAAAATATTTTAGTCTTATAATTTGGATTAAAACGACATTGAATTTTTATCTTAAAATTACAATGAAATTCATATTATTTCCATTAAACTTGGAGTTCAAAATTAATATATATATATATACAGGGTAAAGAAAAACTTCGTCGTAAAATTTTGTGTGCCGATAGGGGACCTTGAAACAAGTCGAAAATGTCTAATGAACATATGGTCTAAATGGCACCGTTTTCTAGTTATAACCTTTAAAACTAGCCCATCACCATCGAGTACACAAAGCGTCACGACGCGTCGCTTTCCTACTGATTTCTGGATTAGTAAGAAGGCGAGCGACGCAATGCGATACTTAGTGGCAAAGTGTACAAAGCGTCACATTTTCGACTTGTTTCGAGGTTCCCTATCAGTACACAGTAAAATTTTGTGTGCCGATAGGGGACCTTGAAACAAGTCGAAAATGTCTAATGAACATATGGTCTAAATGGCACCGTTTTCTAGTTATAACCTTTAAAACTAGCCCATCACCATCGAGTACACAAAGCGTCACGACGCGTCGCTTTCCTACTGATTTCTGGATTAGTAAGAAGGCGAGCGACGCAATGCGATACTTAGTGGCAACGCGACGCGTCGTAACGCTTTGTAAAATAGATAGTATTGGCTAAGTTTAAAGGGTGATAATTTGAAAACGGTGCTATTTTTTTTTTTTTGTCAACAGATGACGCCACTTTCCACTCAGTAAGAGTACTAAGTGTAAGCGAAATAGAGATCGATATATTTACATCGAATGGTTTATATTAAACATACGTATTCATATTTATAACAGATTCAAAGAATATACATGCAGTCATTTATATATCGTTAGTTCATTCATTCTTAATTTATTAACCTTCTCAGTGTCGCGGAACACTTTCAATTATAAAAAATATAAAAAAGGTTCGATCCCGGGCCGAGGCAGATTTTTTCTTCGGATAAATTAGTTAAAAATCCTAGTTCAATTATTAAGGCCGAGGCAGATTTTTTTCTTCAGATAAATTAGTTAAAAATTCTGGTTCAATTATTAATTTTTCGGATAAATTAGTTAAAAATCCTAGTTCAATTATTAATTAATAGATATGCCACTCATTGATTTAATAAAATATTAATTATTCTAATTATGAGATGAGATAAATTAATTAAAAATTCTAGTTCAATTATTAATTATTAGATGGCGCCACTCATTGATTTTGTAGAAATTAATAATTATTCTAATTACGAACTGGCGCTAACATTAGTTCAAATTATTTCAAATCATTAAAATTATTTCCTTACCAGTTTCAAGGGCTAAAAATTTAGCTTCATAATTTAGGTTTATTTGGATTAAAAAATATATGTAAGGATATGTTATTTGACTAAGAAACTGCTTGAACTCTTATCATAATATGAATCGTATATATAGGGATTAAAAAATATATGTAAGGCTATACGATATGTTATTTGACTAAGAAACTGCTTGAACTCTTATCATAATATGAATCGTATACATAGAATAATTTCCGGCTCTAAGCTTCTCAGGGTTATTTCGGCGAGAACCTCCGTCATAGGGCTGCCTATCGGGACACCTATTTCTTGTTGGTAAAATGTTCTATTAAAAACAAAGAATGAATCATAACAGATCATATGTGCTACATCTTTTAATAACTGCGTACAGATGTTAGAATAGGGAACATTTTCTAGTAAAAATCTACAGAGGATAAGGCATACTGGTTCTAGTCGTAGTGATGGGAAGAGATTTTCAAAATCGTATTTAACAAAGAGATCTTGTTGGTTTACACGTATGTTCTTAATGCGGTTTAAAACATTGTATGTGGCATTGGATGAATGCGGTGTATCAGTAAGTATTGATAGACACCATTTCGCAATAGTTTTCTCCAGATTGTAAGAGGGAGCTTTCCGTTTTTCGACAATTGGTCTAATTCCTATTGGGTCCTTATGAGTCTTGATGTAACCGATTAACCTCGGGCAGATAGGAGCGGAGATCTTTTTGTGCTTCCATATTTGTGAAAAGTCTCTACTACCAACAATCTTATTAATTTTCGCTGTTAGTTTGTATGTAGGATCATTAGGCAGCTGTTTTGGTTTTGTGTTTCTGATATATGTCTCTAGAAATTGGTTGTACTCTTCTCTTCTCATTAGCACCAATTTTTTGGTCTTATCTTCTCTTGTGAGTACTAATCTATTATTTTCTATCCAATCATTGGTTTCTATAACTAATCTTAATTCTTGTTTACTAGAATTCTTATATCTAATCTTTCTGGCTTCTCTTTCGTTAACGAATCTCCATCTCATTCTCTCTTTCTCTAACTCATTCTCATTTTCGATTAGTTATTCTATTACTGGAATATCGGATAGCGGGTTCGTTTGGCTTATCACCGCACACGAGGGGCCTTTCATAAAAACAGACTTTACAAAATCTAGTACCTCTATATCATTTAATATTGAAGCCTTTGACAAGGATCTAGACATTAAATGGGACAAAGCTAAAGTGGTAAGACATGCAAATAACGGTAAGTATAAGTTTCTAACGGAATCTCTAGAAATACTACGAAGACAGGATAAGGAGCCTTTAATAAATAAAAGAGCTGTAGGAATATCGAAAGCCTGGGAATATATCGTAAAGAAATAATTCTTCGGCAACACCTAATGCAAGTTAATTAGCATTTTAACACTAGAGTAACGTAGCCGATAAGGCCAAAACCTTTTTTCGGACCTTCGAACTATTTATGTCTATTTACCCGTTTATCGTTATATGTTAATTATGTATTTTGTTGTCATCTCTGTTTATTCTATATATACTCTAGTGTAATATTTTTAAAATTGCCTCTACCGATCATTCTATTGTTTGAACTAGCGTTCTATAAACGAACGTATCTGTTCTAGAATCGTTTTCCAGTTTGTACGTTTTATATAACCTGATGATGGCTTAAAAGGCCTAAAACGTTTGTTATGTTATGTTAAATGATTAAACTTACGTTTTCTTATCTCAACTGCTGTTAGTACTATATATACGATTCATATTAGGCTATACGATATTAAAACTAACAATAAAAATATGCACACGCTTCTTAACATATGTTTTCTTAAAATTTATAGGCTATATATGTTACGGTAAAATGATTAATCCGGTGATTATGCGTAATCGCCGGTTATTACGTATAATCACCAACGATTTCGTAAAAGTGATAAATTTATTTCATATAATGCAAATTTATCATTTTTACCAATGATTACGCATACTCGCTGATTCGTAGTGGTAAATATGATAAATCGTACTTAATTAATCAAATTTACTGGGCATTACACATAATCGCCAGCCTAGAATGGTAAATTTTATTAATAATGCATTTTCGTCGAATAATGAAGTAATTGGCTGTATTCATCGTCATTTATGTAATAAGTTCAACTTTAAGCCCTCAAGGAAAACAAGATCTCACTCGGATCTAAAAGTAATCGCAAATAAAAGTGCGGAAATCTGAGTTGACACGCGAATAAAGACGTCTATAAAACTCGAACATGATTGGTCGGACATTGTTGTATATGACAAAAAGAAAGAAAGATTATATATTTTATTAGAGATCGAAATCACATATCAAGTTGAAAATGAAAAAAATGAGGAAATATGATTTAATGGCAAATGAATTGAACGTGATATATAAGTGCCAAGTAAAGACTATGACCCCTATGTAATGACTTTGGATGGCATGGCAACAACTTATCACAAAAATCATATCCGAGCTAGGCACACAAAATTTTATAGTTTTTCTTCACCCTGTATAATAAAATTCTCTGTAAAAAATAATTCCTAAAGTAAATTTTAATTAATGTTTCCATTATTTTCAGTCCTAATCTGAAAATAACCGTTAACATAATTATTTCTGAAAGTTCTTTTATTTTTAAAATTTCTTATTGTTCCGAATTTTCTCTGCAAAATTTTCGCAACAGTCTCTTGACGAGAAAATTTGCCAAAGTGCAAAAATTACGAAACTAAATAAGTTTATGTGCATACAATATTTTATACTTGTTACAATCAAGGATCTTTTGTTACGATTAGTGATTTCCATGTTAGGAAAATAATTTCAAAAAAGAAAGAAAAAAAAATCACGATTAAGTAAACATCTAACTAGGATAATCAACAATTGTTTTAAATTAACGTTGTGACAAGAAATGAAAAGTGGCGAAAGAAAGGGAAATTTTTTTGGTCCATTAAGGACAGGATGCTTCATATTGAAATACCAACTTAGCAAAAATTCTATTAATGAAATATAGTTGAGCCTTAAGATATTAATTAAAAATGATTCTATGTTTAGAATATGTATCTACGTATCCCATATAATAAATTATAAAACAACTATGAATTAAATTAATGGACTCCATTTATTTTTTGTTTTTTCTCGAAATCTGGGACACTTCGTGAGAAAGCAATTTGATAAGGGCCTATTTATTTACCCTATATAATAGTGTGACTATTATATAATAGTCCCACTATTATATAGAGTAAATAAATAGGTTCTTATCAAATTGCTTTATAGGGTAATTTCTAATTTTTCACTTTACTTTCTACATCATGTTTCATGTTTAAGATGTAAATCTACCTTAATGTAATTCAATATAATTGTTAATAACTTTAGCTTTATTTTCTAGAATTAATTTATGTTTCAGTTTCATTAAATCAGAATTAGTGAGTTTCAAAATAATATTTAAGATGATCTGATTTTATATGATGACACTATATTATGATGATATGATCTATAAATCATTAGACAACTTTATTTTATTATTCATCTAGCTTGAAATTAGTTCATATTTGAAGAAAATAAAAACGTAATTCCATAGTATTGAAAGCTATCAAATATCTTAATTTAAATAATATAAGGATGAATTATATAAGGATCTTATATAAGGATGAATTAATTTATTGCTTAACATACCGTATATCGAAGATAGCTACATCCGACGATGATGTATCAATTTCGATAAGCCTGATCAAATTTTATATGATCTAAATTTATATATGATAAAATTTAATATAAGAAAAATTCTTAGCAATAAAAATATGAAAAATTGAAAGCTATCAAATATCTTAATTTAAATAATATTTATGTTATAATGCATGAAATAATTTAATCTTAAGATTAGAAGTTATTCAATCGGAGGATCAGAATTCTTTAGAAACAAAAGTTATAAAAGTAGCACGAAGGCCAACGATATAAATGGAATAAGTGAAAATAAAATTATGATTTAATTATCGTGGGCAAGATTGGATTAGGATCGAAATTTTTACTTAAAATAATAATTTCGCAAACAACTATTCCATGACTTCCATATAAATAGTAAGAAGCAAAAGCACAGCCATTATTTCTTACTATTCATACTCCACACAGCCAGTATGCATCTGATTAGGTTAGGTTAGTTAGATTAAGCCGCCATATCCTCATGGGATATTCTATATCTGGCTGCGGCCACTTATAGATCCCATCACAGGCTGGACAACACCCATGATGGGATCAACCGAATGGTTGAAGAATGGGATTCAATGGGTCGGGGCTGGGACCGGGCCCGGACCCCTCCTGAAAAACTGGAGGTGTGGGACCAGCATTTGAATCCGGATCCTCCAGGGCAGCGGTCTTCAAACTATTTTCAGGCGCGGAACCCCTTTACAGTTGTATATATTTCAACGGAACCTTTAAGAAAAATTAATATCAAATTACTACTTAGGTGAATTTTAGAATGCTAAAAAAGTAAATTAGTAAAAAAAAAAATTATTTTTAATTTGTTCATTTATTATAAAATTACAAAAATAAAACACAAATGCAAAGTTAAAAGAAAATTAGACAAAATTACATAAAACAAAATTAGATTGCATACTAATGGCTGGGGTGAGCCTGATTGCCCTTGCATAATATATTAAAATCCGGTAAAATATTTGTTATTTGTAGACGCATCTCATTTTCTGCATCGAGCCTATTTCTGTATTTTGTTTTTGTTTACTTATATAAAGAAATACTTGGGCATGGCTCACGGAACCCTTGGGGATGCCCACAGAACCCAGTTTGAATACCGCTGCTCTAAGGTGGTAAGCCAAAGCGCCAAATGCCACGCGGCCATCAGGCCGACAGTATGCGTCTGATATAGGTCAATTTTATTATTATTTTAAAGTATTTTGTAGATTTTTGTTGTTCTCACTACTTTTTTGTATTTTTTTTAATGTCAAAGGTCTCATAATTATTAATATTCATAAAATAGAGGCGTGTTATATTAAGAATAAAATGTTGAGAATAATGAAATAATAAAAATTCACATAGAAAAGCCTTTCTAAATACATTTTTGGAAATAAAAAGCTATTGGTTTTGTTAAGTTTATTTTATTTATTCATCTTCTTCAAATAATAACGATTAAATTATGTAATTTGTTTTAATTAACAGTGTTAAATTTGATAGTTAATGTTTCAGCTATTTTTTATAATATGCTTTTTAATCATTAATTCTTAAACTTTAAGATATTCTGATATGTGTTAAATCAATGAAAAATAATAAAGATTTAATAATTTATTTATTACAGTAATTTTAATGCTATTTAGAAAAACTGTTACATGAAAACTAATTTATAACTATTGTAGTTAGTTAATCTATAATCATTATTAAAAATGGTATTATAAATCATCATGAAGTTTTTTCTATCAGCGATCTTTTAACATGATTACGAAATTCAGCGCTTTCTTTCTTTCTAGTATAAAAGTTATTAATGCAATATTTATAATTGAGAAAGAATATCCAATAGGACATAGAATGTAAATTTAAAGTTTCAAATCTAATTAATAAGCAGTTTGAAACCAGTAAAATTCGGCAAAAAATGTTTTGCTCTTTCACAAATACTTCTTACAATCCATATCTCTCAACTAATGCAATTGGATTCACTAAATTTTTGATCCTATCAAAAATATCTAATATGTAAAAAAATAAGCCAAGTACAGTACTGTAAGAAATTAAGCTATTTGTTACAATTTAGGCTAGTTTGATAGACGTTATTATTTTCTTAAATCGACAACCACGTCTCCTTATTTGGCTTATTATTTTACATGTTAAGAGTTTTTAATTGGCTATCATTTATTTTTTAGATGACAATTATTATTCCGAGAAAGATATTCTAACAACATGTTAATACATCATTAAATACTTTTTTTTAATACGACTGAATTGGAATTTTTAGGAAACATTATATAACTTAAAATAACATACATACACACATCAAATTTGATAGAAATCGAAATCAGTTAAGTGGTGCGACCGGTCTTACTTCAATTTGGACCTATTGGTTAATATTTTAGAAAGCCTTAAATAACATAAGAAACATTTACATTCCAGATTTGTTTGAAATCGGTAGAGATATTTTTAGAAAAGAGAATCGTCCTCTTCTACATCTTTTAAATTTAGCCCAATTAAGTCAAAATATTCAGATGATTTTAATTGAGCTAAAATATATATTCCAAATTTTATCAAACCGGTTAAACAATGCAATATGTATAGATGTTTATGGAAAAGGAATCTCCCATTTCCACTTTTGTTTTGATCTGATTGAACTGAATTTTCAAGGGACCTCAAGTAATCTAAGAAACACTTCATTCCAAATTTCATCAATATAGGTTTAACGATGCAACCTGCAGAGATGTTTGTAGAGAAAGAGGAAAAAATAATTTTTTTTTGTCTATTTTTGCAATTTTTAAATTGCTCTAGTTTTTTTATACTTGGATTTGAAGCTTGAAAATTTGGCAATCGGTGAATACTTTTCAATTATAATTGACCTATTGATTTTTTTTCCGAATATAATAATATCAAACTTAGAATGAAATTTACAACGAGCTTAATTTTGGCATATAATGATCCTTGTAAAGGGTCGTCAGTGACTACTGTACTTGGATTAGAGTCACTTCCGTATCACTTGATATGATGTTTCTTAAATTTAGCTAAATCCTAAAAGTTTCGACCTAATCGATAAAAAATAAAGATAGAGGAAATAATTCTTTTCTGTAAACAGCTCTACAGATCTTATCACTCAATCGATTTCGACCATATTTGGAATACCGTGGTATATAAATGTTTCTTGCGTAACGTAAGATTCTATGAACTCTCGACACAATCAAAACTAAAAATAAAGAGGTATTTAGGGACATGTGTTAGCATACTGTTTCTAGAAGGCCTTATTTTTAAATTGCAACAACTAATTTCCCAATAATGTGCTTGGTATATTTTTTATATAGGATATTAAATTTTTTAGTAATTTTTTTGATACCTACGTATACAATTGGTTGGTGATATTTAAAGAGGAAAATCATTCATTTTCAACCAAAAGATATTTTTGTGTTAAGAATTTTTTCGGCCATTGATTATTATCTATTTATATATTTCGAGTTTTTGGGAGAATGTTTTCAAGATTATTGAATAATTTTTTAAAACATCCATATTTACATTGTTTGAATTCCCCATTAGTTTAATTATTTAGTTTTTTTAAATAATTGTCGATTTAATCGATTTTCTCACATCAGTTTTTAAATTGTTAATACTATACGGAAAATGAAGAAAGGCCGCTAACCTCCTATTTATTCTAGTTCATTTCTTCAGGAATTTTATTTTTTAGAATTTTCTTTCTTCTTCCAACCATGAAAAAATTATTCATGGTTGAAAGGATTTTAGAAAAAATTAGTTTAGAAAGAATGCGTACAGAATATTTACAAAAATTTTAACGGCTGCGTTAGTAACAAACAGCAGTTAAAATAATCAGGTAAAAATATTGGATAGAGTTATGAACAAAATTTTTCAGATGACAATAAAACTTAAATATATTGTAGCTTAATCCTACTTAAAAGCGGGACAAAATTCTATGGAATATAATAAATATAACAGAAAAAAGGAATTAATAAAGTCCAATTCTTTCATATTAAATAATTTAAAATACGCTATTTGAATATTAATCTGAATATAACTTAGTTTAATTGAAACAGAGAATTAAATAGGCGCAATATTATAATTAATTTATGAATAAAGATTCTATCCATAAAATTTCAATTTATTTTTCATTCAAGTTTCAAATTAAACAATATTATAAGCCTATAAACCATAGTCTATATATATATATATAGGAAAACCTGTGCTGGAGGCCACCTGAGCTAGGTGACCAACCTGCAAACCGTGGCTACTTTAATATCCGCCCAAGCATATTACGAGATTTTTAAACTGTATAAAATGGACATCTGTGTTCCGTAGCCATGGCCAGTGATATTTAATTTTAGTATTTTGTGTGCAACATCTACTAGGTAGCCAGCAAATCGTGTTTTGATAAGAAATGCTAGATGGGCACTAGCTTTTCTATCAGCTGTTCATTCTAAAGTGAAAAATCCCGAAAACAGACATTAATTAGTGATTTTTTTCTTTAAATTTAATTAACAATGTGAAACTGTATCATAAAATTTGTATTTTAAACTTTGATGTTTAATAACGAAATATGTAGATAACTGTGTCTGGTAGCCACAATCTCAGCCGCTGAAAGCTGGCCATCTAACACAGGTTTTCTTGTATATATAATTATTGAGATATTCAGGGCTGTTCCAGAAACTATGACTCCCTTGCAGTGGCGGCTCGTGGATGATTTTTGCGGGAGGGTTGAAAAAAATTATAATAAAATACGTAGTGCGGACTGCAATGTTTGCAGCCCACGATATACATATCACAAAAACGTATATCACGGGTTACCGCCACCTGCTCAATACACTGACTATGCATCACAAAAACGTATATCACGGGTTACCGCCACCTGCTCAATACAATGACTATGCGGTGTGACTCGTTCTGATCTGACTGCAGCGCTGACGAGTTCGCAATCGCACGACTCATACAATACACACATACAGAGCGCCTATCGAGATACCTAGTACCTACAATTCAAAAATAAATATACTACGAACGGAAAAATATGTTTTTGTAAAATAATTGTATAGTAATGTAATAGCCATAATAATTTAAAAATGTTTTCATTTTGGTGGGAGGGCTGCAGCCCTGCAGTCCTTATGGGCGAGCCGCCACTGCTCCCTTGTGCATTATTTGGCTGCCCTTTTGCAGTACACAAAATAGATAACGGTTAGGAACGGTCATGAAGATATTTTAAATAATATCTAAATTAAAATTTTTTTCCTAATGAGACGAAATTTGTGATGAATTTTGTTGATGTATTACCTTTAAATTTGATCAGGTTAATTTGATTAAGCCGCCATATCCTCATGGGATTTTCTGTATCTAGTGGCAGTCACTTATCATCATCACAGGTTGGCCAACATCCAGTGGCGGAACTATAATGCGCCAGACCCGGCAACTCGGGGTGGCCCAGAATTATAGGGGGCCAAAATCCTATTTGTCTGTACTTTATTGTTTTCTTAAAATTAACAACATAATACAATAAAAATTAAATGCACCATGAAAACAATGAAACATTCATTGAATCAGAGCAGTGCGGCAGTAGTAGTAGTAGTAGCCAAGAATATGGAAACAAAAGATGCGATTAAAGATTTTACAAATTCAAAATCCAGGAGAAAGAATTTTAAATTTTAAATATATTTTCTTTTGATAATTTTCAAGTTTGTTATTTTCTAATAAAAATATCTATAGTCTGTTCCACTTTCAGAAGGTAGTGACGTCACGAGTGAAGTGGTTATAGTTCGTCTGCGAGAAGAAATATTGGGGTGCGTTCCAAACCTAAACAACAAGTCATCAGTGATTAGGGTGATTAGTCTGTTATGGTTTGAAACGCATCCTTGATCAGAATACTTTCGTGTATAAAGTTTCAAAATCTCGCTACAATCGAAATTCATATTTTTATCCTCGATATAATAAAGTCTGGGGGCAGAAAAAGACGAAATTAAAAAAATAAATAATTTTGTAATCGTGAATATTCGTATTCGAGATTATTCTAAAAATAAGATGGCAACTTGTTCTTACGTAAAGAATAATATGAGATTGGAAAGATTCTTCATAGTCAAGCAAAGCAGATTATATTTAACGTTTACGGCAGATTAATAGAATCTGGGTAGAATTGAATCCCGATAAATCTACAATTGATATCGTAAATTTGATGGAGGAATTAACCGGTTTCTCGGTAAGGACTGTTTACAGAATCAGGAAGGAAATGAAGGCACAGTATCGACACCAGAATGTAATATAAAAATTATCGAAACCAGAATGTAATATAAAGTATCAACACCAAATTAGTCTTTGAAAAGTCGCGAAAGATCGTTTAATTCAATAATTCCCAACCTTTTTTTGGCCATGCCCCACCTAAGCATCTCTGAAATCCTGATGCCCCCTGACATAATTTTTGTTATTCAAAAAGTGAACTCCTATTCACGTGGAGGAATCCCGAAAGATCATTAACTTGGTCTAAATAAGCTACAAAAACATCTAAATAAACTTCCGAAAAACATGGCATCCATGAAGGAGAAAAATAAAAGAACGAAAGGACAGTTGAAGTAATTTATATTCACTTATTTTCATTAACAACCAAAGCCAAAATACAATGACAAACAATTACCATATGCTGAATATGAATATTACACTGGCAACACTGTGAAAAGTATGTAGTAACCTACTTTATCTTTTGCTACTCAAAATATAAATAGTACATAATATGTTTTATTTATTTAAAAATATAATTAATATGTATTTTTATTCCCTTGATTCTCTCTTTTTTTAAGAGGCCCAATATTTTCTTCTGCACCCAGGACCTCAACCGGTCTTAATCCACCACTGATGGTGACTGTTTTTTATTTTATTTTTATTATTTTATTTTGCTGTTTTCATTTGTAATCATAGCAACTTAGTACCATTCTATTTTGTTTAAATTTTTAAAATTTTGTTATGATATTTTGTTCTATATATAACCTGAAGAGAACTGCATGCTGAAAACGTTTATTTAGCTTTATTAATATTCTTCACTGCTAAAAGTACTTGTTTTATGATTATTTAAGTGAAGATGTCATCTATCAATGGTCAACCATGATCAAATGCCAAGCCTAGTTTTTACACATAGTAATGGACAATGAAATCATTAAAAGAATAGAAAAATTCTTGACAACAAGAGAATGACAGAAATACAATAGCATAAAGATTTCAAAGATTTAAAGTTTAGTTATTAGACAATAATATGTAATGACTAAATTTCAAATTTCTGAAATCTTTATGTTATTGTGTTTCTAGAAAAAATTCTTCATAAGGCAAAAATTTTGCCAATAGGAATTCAGAATAAGGATATTGACATATTGCTGCCATTAGCAGTTTTTTCAATATAATGGTAATTGAAAGTCAAAATCAGAAAATTATCAAAGTGGAAGATTTTATAAAAACTATTAGAAAATATTAATGCTTGTATTACAAGATAACCAATGAATTTTTTAAGAATTCACATTTAAAAATAACAATATAAGCAACAACAGATTTAAAATATAGCATATTATAAGATAAGTTATTTCCAGAACATCTTTTGACTGCAATAAAGTGTTGTTAGCATATAATTTAATAAATAAAAAAAAATATATTATAAAATTAGAAAATGCAACAAATATAAACAAGATTATGTGGAAATTTTTATGGAGGGACTTAATATTCAATTTAGAGCATTAAAAAAAAAGCTATTAAATATTATGCTCTACAGATAATTAATTAAATGATGTATGAGTATAAAAACAAAGGAGTACTATCTTAACAAATATAATCAATTAATATTTGATTTTTATATATTAATGTTTTATATTTATTTGTTGATATAAGTATTACATTTATTATTAAAATATTTGAATAAAAATATTATTTTAATTAAACAAATTTTGTTATCATTTGAATATTAAAACAAAAATTGCATTTCAAAAAAGCAAATTATTGAATGTTTATTTTATTTTTTCACTTGGATAAAAGTTGTGCAAAATAATTATAATTTACATCTCAAGTTATGTTCAACTTATCTTTCAAACAAAATTAACTTCAACATTTTTACAGTAGTGTTCATATAAACTTTATATGAGTAATGAATAAAATAGATTCTTATAGCATATGATTATTTTTACTTTTTAAATATTGTTTTGTCCAATGAAGTGGTTCCTAAACTTTTTCTCTGGCTGCACTTTCAAAAAGAAAATTTCCTTGTTCCACACATTTGGAACAAAAATTTTTTTGTAACAAAACATATATTTTATTGATAAATAATAATAATAAATCTGAAAAAATTTGAAAAATTTTAATTTTTATAAATATATCAACGACTCGATAATTTTCCTCTTTGATTTATCTGTAGTGATGTTGACGGTCTTCCATGTCGGGAGTCATCCTCTAATGATGTTCTGCCTTCCTTAAAACGCTTATGCCTTTTCTCTTAAACGTTTCACCTCTTCCTATAACTCTCTCAAGGTTATTCAACGATTTTCGTCCGACTCGATAATTTTCCGCTTTGATTTATCTGTAGTGATGTCGATGGTCTTCCATGTCGGGAGTCATCCTCTAATGATGTTCTGCCTTCCTTAAAACGCTTATGCCACTCAAACACCTTTGATCGAGACATGGCAGAGTCTCCGAATGCATGTTGGACCATAGACAGTGTTTCAGTTCCAGTTTTTCCAAGTTTAGCGCAAAATTTTATGCATATCCGTTGCTCTTTGAGTGCATCCATATTTAAAAATTGCAAACAGTGCAAATTGAAACAACACACTACCACTAATGAATTTTTAACACCTAAACAAAACATTTCACAAATTAGCCGTATTTATAGCTGTCATGCAGGATGAATCACCAAACAGATGAAACGTTTGCAATGCATTGCCTGCCCTCTATCAGATAAGTCCCCGTATTTTTTGATCACACCTTGTAGTTATTTCATGATGATGGCATGTCAAGACTGTGATGTTATTGTCATAATGCTAAGGGATCATTCATAAATTGATGCTGATGTAGAATTTCAGACAGACTGTTTTTTTTTTGTAATTGATATCCAAAACTACGCGTCACATCATTTGCCAATGTCAGATATACAAACAATAGAATCAACTTTGTTCACAGAATTTAAAATAATAATCATCTAGAGATCATCCTTAAAAAAACTAAAAATTAGTGAACTATTGCATGTCTATTTTTAATTAATTAAATAACTTGTTTTCATTACAATATGTTATCTATCATTTAATTAAATATATTTTTATGTGCTTATAATTTTGTTAATTTTAATAATAATAATGTCAGATTTGAAGTGATTGTAATTGGAAAAATGGCAATTAACAGCTGAGCTAACAAATCATGTGATGTAATGACAAGTCTCTTTACAGAACTCTATTTCATCAGGAAGTTCTTTTTAACAAATATTTGTGAAATTTGAAATGCATAATTTTAGTTTCTCATTAGAAACTTCTTTAAGTAAATTAATTATACAAACTAAATGTAATAGCTTCATTTATATTGTAAAGCTAACAAAATCACCAGGAAAACACTTTATTATTTTTGAATGACCTTTTTGATCAGTAGAGGGAACAAAATTATATACTTGTCAAATAAACTTATAAACTATACCTGAAAGAGAAACAAACCCAAGGGATCTGGTAGCTTGAGGTCAAGGGTCCTGATTAAAGTAAACTAGAGTAATTTTATTTTGACAATTTTCTGCACCAATGTGATGCAAGAAATAGTATTTCCCTTGTCAAATGAAGAGTTTAGTTTCATTTTAAACCTTCTCTTCAGTTTGGCATGATTGGAAAATTTAAAGAAAGTAGGAAGAGTAAAAAAAGAAAAAAGAATTTTTAACATGCACAAAGTGTTTGCTCTGGCTTTGGCTCAGTTCTTTTTCCTTCTTCAGCTCTCCTTTTCAATTATGTCCATAGTTGGATGAATGTCATCATCTTTGTGTTCATTAGTATTTTTACTTTCAGTTCAGGTAAATTAAAGAAAATATTATTTAGAAAAGAAACTAAAGAAAATATGAAGAAAAGAAGAAAAAAGATTCTCTCATATGAGTATGTTCATAGGTCTCTCTATCTCTCTCATGTTAAACTCCATTAAAGCTAGGATTAGGTTCAGCTCCATTAAAGTTAGGATTAGGTTTTGACTTTGTACTTTTGTTAATTTTATTCTGTGATATTTGTCTTTGATTCATGTTATATTTGTTTCCTAATTATTTGTATTATTATTATTATTATTTTATATTAAATAAATATTATATTATTTAGTTATATATAATTTAGTTGTTGATTATTTCTGCATTTCTCACTACATTTCTGAACCCCTAATGCATTGCTTACTCACATCACTCATAGTTTTTCAGTCACAATCTTAACTTGCACTCATCTAAATATTCTTCATCATGTTGGAACAACATGGTCTAAACTGCTCCTGGTGTCAGGGTGATGTTTCAATGTTATAGATAGATGCACACATGGAGAGCCTGTCTATAATGATCACTAAACACCAAATTGTGAGGTCAGAGAGGTTCTTCAACCTCTCTGACCTCACAATTGGTGTTAGGAATTTGATGTTGAAAGACACAAAAATTTCGTCAATAAAACTCCCCACAGATTCACGCTGTTTAGAATACTTTTTGATCTTCCTCTCTCCCCTTTGTCATTTTCATCATAGTAAGCTTTGACCACCTGACATGATGTCACAAATTTGAAAGTCCTGTCCCTTCTAATTTTACTCTGATTTTATGTAAAAATAAAAAAGTGTATAAAATAGTGAAAAATAGAACATTTAATATATGTAACAAAGTACAGTACTTTACACTGATACTTGTTACATATATTCTTTAACTTCCAAATTGGATATAAATGTCTTAGAACTAGATATATATCTTATTTTATAACAAATATATCTCTAAATATGTTACCTTACATCTTTATTTTTTGAACAAGTAAGTATAAACATTTTATAATTTATAAAATATTTTAAAACATTAGCCATTTTTAGTGTGACATCAGAATTTTCATGACTCTCCCTTCCTACATCATTTATTGTCACAAATCTGTTGACCCTTCCCTCTCTTAACAGCATGATGTGGTTTATGGATGTTCCCTAAGTGTTAAGCAATCAAGTAAGTCATATGTTATCTCTACACTGTTCAACACTTAGGGCCTTCTATTGGCAATAATATAAACTTAAAATTATGATAAAAATGAAATTCTATCCTGAAGATTAAACAGTCCTATTAAATTAAAAGATATGGTATTGAGGTGGTCTTTAATAATATAACAACACTACTAAATTTCACAAAAATCTACCAATTAGTTCAAACGTTATTAATGAAATTTATTTCAATATGTTCTTCATAAAAATTTTTTGCTGAGATGGTTCATAACTGTCCCATCATTATGTCTTTCTTATGTTCTTCAATCTGTTTGCTAAGTTTCTCTTTGGTCATTCCTATATGTATTCTTAATTCTCATGGAAGTCTTTATTTATTTAATGGAACTACATATATAGGGGTGTTCAAAAAAATGTATACACACTTTAAAATAGAATAGCTGCTATATTATTGAGAGTATTACAGCAATATAAAGGGAATAGTTACAACACAGACACAGTTTCTTTGTGTTATTTCAATAAGTGCTCAAACTGCAAACCATCGGCCTCCAAACACTTTTGAGCATGATGCTCAGAGGTGTTCAAAAAATGTATACACACGTTGAAAGCATGTCATACATGCAATACGCTTGAATTCGTGTCAGCTGCGGGTTCAACATTAGCAGTACTCTATGTTTCAGCAACAGATGGCATTAGTGTTGAGTGATGCAATCAGTTGAGAAAGTGCAACGATGCCACAAACATGGCTGTCATTTGAGAATGCAGCATATTCTTTTCTATTTTTCTCTAGCATACAATCTGTAAATATTCTTTTGAAATAAGTATTGAACACCATTCTTTTGTAGCTACCAGGTTGGTACAGTGGTATAGTGCATTTCGACACCAATTCGTCATCAAAGTAATGTCGAATTGTGGGACAATATTTCCCATATAAGAACTATGTAAAATAGATTAATTCTTTATCGGTCCCCATCCCACTCCCCTAACGGGTGAGGTGAGAGAGATACACTATATTATTACTTTGTTATATATGTGCTACTATTTTATAACAAACTAAATTACAAAATACACTATTTTATACACAACACACAAGATCGGAACAAAATTCACTAATTTATATACAACACACACAATTTATTAGCCCTTGGTTGTTGGAATGATGCTATTTTATACACAAAACACAATTTATTAGCCCTTAAATGTTGGAATACTATTTTATACACAACACATAATTTATTAGCCCTTGGATGTTGGATTGAAGATATGTGTTTTACTATTGTATAACACACTAAATTATAAAATACACTATTATGTGTTTTACTATTGTATAACACACTAAATTACAAAATACACTATTCACACATAATTTATTAGCCCTTAGATGTTGGAATGAAGTCTTCCAGCAGACTACACAATTTATTATTGGATGTTGGAATGAAGTCTTCCAGCAGACACCTAACAAACTAAATTACAAAATACACTATTTTATACACATCACACAATTTATTACTAAATTACAAAATACACTATTTTATACTAACACAATTTATTAGCCCTTGGATGTTGGAATGACTATTTTATATACAACACAATTTATTAGCCCTTGGATGTTGGAATGAAGTCTTCCAGCAGAGACTATTTTATACACAACACAATTTATTAGCCCTTGGATGTTAGAATGAAGTCTTCCAGCAGACGCCCTAGCACCCATAATCTTCTCTCTCTATTGCAAAACATTGCCACAGTTGTCTATTTATTAGCCCTTGGATGTTGGAATGAAGTCTTCCAGCAGACATCCTAACCCATAATCTTCTGTCTCTGTTGCAAAACGTTGCTACAGTTGTCCTAGGATCTTCTGTGTTGCAAAACGTTACTACAGTTGTCCTAAAAACGCCATACTCCATGGATGTTGGAATGAAGTCTTCCAGCAGACACCCTAGCACCCATAATCTCTCTTTGTTTCAAAACGTTGCTATAGTTGTCTTATGAATGCCATACTTGAGTTACATTTTAATTGTTCTACCTTCCTTCACTTTATCTACAATTTTTTTCTTCATCTCTGCTCAATCAAGTGTTCTTCTTTTCGGAACGTTGCCACAGTTGTTCTAGAAACGCCATACTCGAATTACATTTTAATTGTTCTACCTTTCTGCACTTTATCTACAGTATTTTTCTTCGTCTCTTCACTCAATTGAGTGTTCTTCTTTTCGGAATTATTCCTCTGGTCAGTTCTCGTTCAATCAAGTGTTCTTCTTTTCGGAATTATTCCTCTGGTCAGTTCTCTCTGAACCCATCCTTACATTTCACTAAAAAAATAATAATAATTACAAAATTTTTACTTTCTGAAAAATGTAGACTTGAAAATTAACACAAACAACATGGACAAACACCAAACTAGCCCAAAAAGAATTGACAAATAGCAAATGACATTACACAATTCCATGCACGCACATGCGCTTAGTTGCAAAACTCAAATGTCGAATTGCGAGACGGTCGAATTGTGGGATATCAAATTGCGAGGCATCACTGTATTACAGTTGGGCTATATGTCAGTTTTTTTTATAAATGTGGGTAATATATTAACATTTACACACTATAGTTAATGCTACATCTTAAGAAATTATATTAAAAAATCTTAAGAAATGCACATCTGCATAACTTTTTATTCTAGGTTTATGTTTAGGCTCATACTTTCTACTGAGAGGTCAGTAGAAAGTAGTTCTTTTTATCTTGTCTTATCAATCCAAGGAGATAAATGTCATCAAAATATCTTAGATAACATTTAATTGAGGATTCATATTTGGTTAAAATGATAGTTTTTATGCAACAGAGGAGAATTACTGAAAATATACTATCATCAGGCCCTCTATTGGTACTCCTCTCTGCTTCTGATACTGTATTTCAAACATATAGTAGTATTCATACCAGATTATGCTTGCTTCTCTCTTTTAGGATGGCTGTTGTTTATTCTGCATTGGGGATATTTTCAAAAAAAAAAATCTATAAAAGGTCAGATATATGGTGGTAATTTAATGGATACTATAATTTTTCAAAGTCCAAAACTAATAGAATGGAAATAATAATAAGGTCTGTTAAAAAATTTGCTCACAATATTATAATGATGTAAGTATAAGAAAATAATTAATACCAACAGAAGCTTTATCTACAGTAGTGTTTCTCAAACTATATTCTGCAGAATTTTGGTGTTCTGTAGAAGGTCAATAAGTGTTCCGTAAAAAATTATGATAATATAAATCTCATATGATTTTAAATGTGTCAAGTTGAAACTGGAGTTGCTAATTTATTTTACTTATTTTTGTGTGTTTTATTTTACATAATTTCAATTTGATAATAAATGTTTGTTTTGTTTTCCTAATTCTTATATTTACTTGCTTAATTTATTTATTATTAATATCTACCTATGCTATAAAATAACAAAAACTTTTTCTATGAAGTGTGCCTTCGTACAAAAAGTTTGGGAAATGCTGATCTACAGCATGGAAATACATTATTGAAAGTAATCTATAAAGATTCCAATTTCCATATAAATATATTGCTTTTAGTAATGTTATTTAATGTAATTACCAGTATTTTGTTTTTATAAAACAGTAAAATAATTACATTAAATAGCATTATGATTAATAATCTAATTATTAATAAGATTATTAATAATTAGATTATTAATTTGAAACATTTAACTGCAAACATTTATGATATATGATAGTGATTAAAGTATGTTGAACATACTATTCATTTTAAATGCATTTAAAATGAATAGTATCAACAACAAGCTAGCTTATGATATTGATCATTATGATCAACAAGCAAAATGAACAGTATGATCAAAAAATCCTGCATTTTAAATGCAAGATTAACTTTATTCTAAAATATAATGTTTAAAAACTTTATTATTTTTGTGTTAATTGAATGTTTAACTACTATTGTACTTTTGTCTGTATTTTTATATTTTAATGCACTAAAGAGAGTCAGTTTTTGATCAAAAACATTTTGCTAATTAAAGATAAGTTTTTTATTGTCATATTAGTGTTTAAAATCTTTAAATATTAGAAATTGTTGGAGGTTCATATATGCTCATCTCACAACTGAGGTTATTGCCAACATTTGTATTAATATTTTATAGAATGCCAATGGTTTTCAATGGATATGTTTGGACATGATAACTTTGTTGTAGAAAATTCCATATTCAAAATTTTCTCATAATACTGTATTTACATGAATTAAATTAAAAACTTATGGAAATGCTATATAAAAATTATTACTCTTTGTTAAAACTATTTTTATAACAATATAATACCATAATCAAAAATTAAAAATAGAAATAAAAAATAATGTTATTAAAGTATAATAGCATTGTTATAATTTTGTTACAAAAATATGCTATGATCATGTGTATTAAGACAGAAAAAACATTAAAATTATTGGTCAATACATACAAGGGGTAGTCAAAAAGTTCCCAGAATTTTGTTGTAACTATTTATTACCACAATATATGTACACATTTACTTAATCGCCTTCAAAATAGGCTCCTTCAGAGCACACACACTTGTTCCACCACTCCTGCCATTGCTGGAAACAACGATTTAAGTCCTCTTTTGGTATCTTTCGAAGTTTAGCCGTTGCATTGGTTTTGATGTCTTCTACAGTGGCAAAATAGTTACCTTTGAGGCCCTTTTTGATCTTGCGGAAGAGCTAGAAATCCGCTGGTGCTAAATTCGGTGAGTAGGGTGGGTGGTAGAGGAGTGGAATGTTTGTTTCTGTGAGCCATGTCCGCACAACAAGCGATGTGTGGGAGGGAGCATTGTCGTGATGCAGTGTCCATCTTCCTTGCCATTTCGCAGGACGTTTTCTTCGGATTGCCTCACTCAGTCATTTCAAAACCTGCACGTAGAAAGGGCTGTTAACAGTTTGTCCAGCTGGTACAAATTCATGGTGCACCACACCTTCGTTGTTGAAAAACACAGTGAGCAACATTTTTGTTTTGGATTTGACATGACGTGCTTTCTTTGGTCGAGGAGAGGACGTTGTGTGCCATTCTGATAACTGCAGTTTTTGCTCTGAGTCGTTGGCGTACACCCAGGTCTCATCACCAGTAACGATTGCCTCAAGAAACGTCGGGTCCTTTGTGCTCTTTTCAAAACATTTGGTCGCAGTCAACAAACGAGTTTCCATTTGATCCGGATTCAGCATCCATGGGACAAACTTTGCACTGACACATTTCATTTTCAAATCATCTGACAGGATTGCGTGAATGGATCCATGAGAGATCCGCAATTCTTGTGCCAACTCGTCGATGGTCAATCTTCGGTTTGATCTGATTAACTATTTCACTTGCTCGACCATTTCTTTGTTTCTGGAGGTTGATGGTCTTCCACTATGGTGCTCATCTTCCAGCGATTCCTGTTCATCCCAAAATCTTGAAAACCACTCGTAAACGGCTGTTTTCTTTAAAGCAGCTTCCCTGTAACTGTTTGTAAGGCTAACAAAGTCTCTGCAGCAGATTTCCCCAATCTGTACATTAATTTGATATTCGCCCTTTGCTCGAACTGCGACATCTTGCCAACAGATCACCACACATGCTTACCTGTAAATAAACAAAAAACATTATGCAAATTATTTCAGAGTAATCAAGAATAATTAGTTAAATCAGAGTAATTAATCCAGACTAATATGAGGGGCAGCAAAACAGTTACAATGAAATTCCGGGAACTTTTTAACTGCCCCTTGTACTATATGTAAATATATTATATATTGTGTAGATTTAGATATATATAAATAAGCTGTTTATTTTATTTTAATAGTTATCGCTACTTAATTGACAAGACTACAAAAATCCAAAGATATACATCTATAATCAGAGAAGCAGAAGATAAATCTCTTCAAAAGGCAATGATATGGTTGAAAAAAGAACTTCTAAAGAATGGATGTAATATGTAAAAAAATCATATTTGTTAATAATTTAAAAATATGAGATTTAATAAAAGTTTCTTATATTGATTTTGATGATAATAAATATATCTATTTTAATTTGGCATTCTAATTCATAATTTATGTAATTATTGAAATCACTTTGATATTCAAAAGAAACATCAAATAAGAATCATTATTTTTTTATTGTTATTGTCAGTTTATTTTATATTATATGCTTAAATTCCAAAAAATGAAATATATGCTTTAAATATAATCTGCAATGTTTATCAAGATAATATCTACACAATTATCTGAAAATATCTATCTCTTATTCTATAATGATTCAATCTCATACTTACAAATGAAGAAAAAATATCTATAGATGAAGGAAGAAATATAATACTAGATCTTTTGATTCTTATTTATGACTTAAAACTGTACAACTGATTTGAATATTTTTGGTTTTAATAGAAAATAAACAAATAAAACAATAATAAGAGGAATTCTAATATTATTTTGTTTTTTCAGTTCCCATATGATGTGAATGTGTTTATTTTAAAATTTGATCTTTTAAGAAACTAATTTTTTCCAGAATTCTAAGTTTGAAAACTATTAACTTTCCATTTCTTTAATAAATATGCAGGGTATTCCTAAAAAGTCTGGCCAAATTTAAATCACAGATGCACAGATGCTACTCATCAAAACCAAGCAGAAAGTCCATATAAACATGGACTGGAAATGTTTTCAAAATATCACAGGATATAAAAGAATATAATTTAACAGGTCTATTATCTCATGATGACTGTAGTAAATTATGATTTGCAATCAGCTGTAACAAAAAGGAACTATATATTAATCACAACACTGTGCAACTACTAGGAAGTCTATGAATGACTGGAAGTAACCCATGATTTTGTTCTCTTTTGCCTTCAAAACATATATACAGTGTCATACCCAAAATCTTTGGTACCTGAGGTGGCATTTTTTGGCCCCTCTCCCTCTCCAAATAAACACATCTGTTTTAATAATACATACATGATTTTAACTTTCTACATTTTATACATTTTCTTCTACATTTTTCATACATTTTATTCTACATTCTGCGGCACTTAACATTTATTGAAACATTCAAAATTTGCGCGTTTTGATTTGAATTCAAATTAATCCTATCTAACATATATGAATTATATGTTAATATGAATACGATATTAATCATATCTATCTACATATTGTATATGTATGTTGTATTTCGCACCAAATTTAAAAAAAAAATAATTTATGAATATCAATAATATTAAATAATTGAAGAGTGTGATTACAAAACACATTCAGTCCATTTTTGTTATTTTTCAGGAGAAGCAAAATATGAATTGAGAAAGTATTTCATATGTGAATGATTATTTGCTACTAGATATCTGTTTCTAATTCATATACATGCACTTCTCAGTAGAATTTTGAAATCAGTCATCATTAGTTTTTAAATACACAATGACTAAATATAATGGCGTTTATGGAAACTTGCTAAGTCCAAGGACTGAATGTGTTTTCAATTATACCCATTCTTCATTAGAGGAAAAACCAAATTATTTTGATTTGGTTTAAGTATTAAAATGGTAAAAAGTAAATGCTTGAACTTCCCCTTTAGTACATTGTTCGGTTCAAACATTACTTTTATTACTTAATGGGGAAGTTCTGGGGCCAGTGCCGGATTTAAGTCGATTGCATCCAATCGGGCCCCGTGTTTTTCAAAGTTTATGTAATTAAATAATGTATTATGAAAAAAAAAATTTTAAATATATGTATCGTTTTTCAATATTCGCGGAACGTATAATTGGTACGGAATCTAGAACAGAAAAGCAAATTCGAAAACCAACGAAGTTATATTGGGCAGCCCACCCAAGCCCAACCTACACATTTTGCTATAGATAACACCAGCAGGGTCTCCCTACCTTATCGATTACAAGGGTACAAGACATTGAACCACAGGGACGTAGCTATCATAAGGCAAGACAATGCGAGGCATTGGGGCCCTCGGCATTCAGGGGCCATTCAGGAGACGTTAACAAACATACAAAAATGCACGATAATCTGAAAATTAATAGTTTTAAATAAATATACGGAGAGTCAAAATCTCGTGGAACGACCGTACTAGCAGTGGCGGCTCGCCCATAAGGGCTGCAGTGCTGCAGCCCTCCCACCAAAATGAAAACATTCTCATATTTTCTTTATTTAGTAGCGTAAAACGATCCTATATAAAGCAGTAATGTTTCCACACTGCCTAGTTTCGAAACAACAGATTAAAAAAAATTTTTTTTTTTTGCTAATTTATCGTACTCTCTGATCACAATCTTTTGTTAAAAAATTATTAATGCCCTTTTAAAAATAGACCTACATGCTGCGACTTTATTTAGTACACTAACTGTATTAATAATTTAATATTTTCATTATATTTGTCTGGTCTAGTTATATAGCAATCTGTAAAGACGTTTCAATTAATGAGTAACAAAGCTTGGATATAATCTTGGTTTCAGTTATAATAATTCTTCTTCATAACAAATGATGTAGAATTCGTTTATAATGAAGAATAATTCAATGTTTATTTTATATTAACGAACTAATCAATCATAATTGCCATGGCGGAATTCTGTAATTAATTCTGTTTCCGAATAGATGATACGTCTAATGTTTTGTTGTAACTATTTATAATCTACATCGTTTTTTAGTCAAAAAAATTACTACCGAAATTATAAATCTTTCTAATAGTTTCTATATTGTTATATGATTTCATAGGTGAATACCACTATTTCAAATTTTCTTAAAGATAAATTCGACATAATTATAATTAGTGCGAAAATTACCTTGCAAATTCAATACTTTTCCTTATAATTACAATTAAAATTATTTGATAGAATAAGAAAACAATTTTTTTTACCTGAATTTGCTGGAATTTAAAATAAATTGGGTTCTTTGTGACTTTTCGCGAGAGATTCGACGAATTTTCCACCAACAATAAATTTATTGTATAAATATTTCAACAAAGAGTTCTTTTGGATATTATTATCATATTTCGAAATATATTTTTTTAATTTATATTCTTTTTTCGTTAATAAATATTTAAGAAACAATTTTTAATCAAATCTGTACATTTCTTATCGTAACACGAATTTATTGCCTTCCATTATAACATTTCTCTTTCTGTCTTAGATTTACCGAGTTTAATCTTTCAGTTCGGTTTTGTTTTTGCATTTTTACGCCCCTTCCTATCAGAAAAATTACTAAGGAGCGGGGCTAGATCCAACCACTGACTGCACCCACACTCGTAGAGGGGGGCCGGATGGTGAAGGATGGGGATCTCCGGGCCAGGTCCTGAACATCGAAAAAACTTTTTAGGAGATGCTGGAACCGGTACGCGAACCCGGGTCTTCCTGCGCGGCACGCCGGGAGGACCCAAGTTACCAATCCGGCCACAATTAAATCTCTCTAATATTGCTAAATATCGTGACCATAGATCGTGACAGATAATTTATCTTCGATAATTTGAAAGATAAGACAGTACTATTGAATTTCCCATAGCTACTTTTCATAATCGTAAATACAGTTTGATGTAAACGCAGTTTATTTTATGACGAGAATTTTTGCCTTTATGACATCTTTTGTCACCAAGATCCATGCCAAGTTGAATGCCGAAAAATTCTCGCCGTGCCGGTTAAGGGGCCGAACAACGATCTAAATTTCAGCTATAATCGAAAGCCGAAGCGTTTCTACTCGGCCAAGTAGTGATTCTTTTTAAAAAATTATTTTTATATAATTGTATAGTTAATAATTATATTATTTAGACATGAACTAAAAGAAAAAGATATATTTTTATTGTAAATTACATGACTTCTGAGAAATTTTTAATTAATTAAATAAAGTCGTGAATTTCTGGCAACACTAAATCAACTTCTTATTTGCGGGAAATGTGATGTTGATGTTTATGTTTATATAGGAGTTTATGAATGTTTTCGTACTTTATCTGTGAAAATACAATATAGTCAAAAGGTAGGGTAAGATTTCAATATTTGCAAAATAAGGCTAAATTGGTACCGATCAAAAGAGAAGGTCAAACCATTAAGGAACCAGAGGTCAAATTTCAACTGCAACGAGTTACAGTGATTCGATCGGTGAAGGACCAGTCTGGGTAAACGTGTAGTTTAGTCCAATTTATTATTTTCGAGTCCGAGCGTTTGTATTTTACTGTAATATAGTATTAAAACGTATTTAATTAATATTTTAATTAAGATCTAGTAGGAACTAATATTAATTAACTGCGTATAATAATACGAAAAAATCTTATAAAGAATCTAACTCACCTTGATGCCTCCATGTTTGTGCCGAACATCTTGCAGAAATCTTCTCTTGAGTATTATGGGTACAATTATCGCCTTACCGAAGCACGGCGAAAGTGGAACAGATCGAAACGGGGGCATAAACATTCAAAAAATCCCTAGTGGACCAAGAGTCAAAAAGGTTAAAGGTTTACGAGATACAGAGGCGTATAGGTGGCATAGGTAGCAGAGCATGGGAACGGAACGCGTCGCGTCGCAGACTGTGGCGAGGCCAGACACATCAAACCGCATGTACCGTTTGCAACCAACGAAACTTTGCGGCTTTATATCTTGTAAACCTTTGACCCTTGGTCCACTAGGGATTTTTTGGATGTTTCGGCCCCTTTTTCGATCTGTACCGCTTTTGCAGTGCTTCGATAAGGCGACAATTGTACCCTCATTTTCTCTCTCTACAAAAGTTGAACCAATTGATTACTTTTTTTTTCTCTTGGATCCGTACTTCTCGCTGTGTTAAATTTTGGGGAAAATCCAAACTAAAACAACACATTAATAGTATTATTTGCTTCAAGGATAGGTGGCTTCGTGAAAAGAAGAGCCTGTACTAATACTCCTTGATAAAGCACAATTTGTGCAGCACCATCTTTTTTTATCATAAATTCGATATCATCTTACACTGTGGCATGTGCTACAAGTTAAGGTGTTCGCAAACAAACGACGACGAGCCAGCCATATCATCGCCGATTCTGGTTCCTGCAGAAGAAGAATGAGCGTTTCCAGATCATATCGCTCATTTAAAATACTTGTTTGATCTAATATTTCAGCTGGTGGAACAATAGTTATACGCCAAACTTCAGGTCTACCCGTCATATTCAACACGATATCCGTTGAAAGTTGAATTGTTTAACCTATGGAAACTTGTAAGTTTGAAAAATTAGCATTAATTTCAAAGCGCAAAGGCATGCGCATATAGTGCTACTTTAAGCGAAAATTCTCGAAATGAGGTTATTTTTTTAAATTTTTTAAAAATTAAGATAAAGTTGTAGTTCAGTCCAATTTATTATCTTAATTTTTAAAAAATTAAAAATAATAACCTCGTTTCGAGAATTTTCGCTTAAAGTAGCGCTAAATGCGCATGCCTGTTGCGGTTTGAAATGAACAGTAATTTTTCACAGCAAGAAATACGGATCCAAGAGAAAAAAACAGTAATCGATTGGTTCAACTTTTGTAAGAGGAAATGAGTAAATACATAGAGAGACATGCAACAGAAATAGGAGGATTTGACGAGAATGGTGAGCCCAAAATTGTAGAAATTGACGAATCGAAGTATTTTCACCGAAAATATCATCGAGGTACTTGGAGAGAAGGGCATTGGGTATTTGGCGGTGTTGAACGGGGTTCAGAGAAGTGTTTCCTACTAGAAGTTGAAGATCGTACTACTGCAACGTTACTGCCGCTTATACAACAACATATATTGCCAGGCACACGCATTATTATGGCTGGAGAGCTTATAGTAACATCCAATACCTAGTAAATGGGATTTACAACCATTCAGTTGTCGTGCACGAAGAGAATTTTGTAGACCCCGAGGATCCCACTGTACTTATTCAGAATATCGAGAATCTGTGGATGCATGCAAAAAGAAAATTAAAGCAACGATTCGAGACAAGTGGCATTCTCTTTAAATCTTATCAATATTTGGACGAATTTGTATATTCCATAATTTATGTAGAGGGAATGACATTTTTTCTCATTTTGTGATAGCTATTGCAGAGAATTATGTAGGATTAAAAGCATAATTTTGATTCGAGACAAGTGGCATTCTCTTTAATTCTTATCAATATTTGGACGAATTTGTATATTCCAAAATTTATGTAGAGGGAATGATATTTTTTCTCATTTTGTGATAGCTATTGCAGAGAATTATGTAGGATTAAAAGCATAATTTGATACAATTGTCGCCTTATTGAAGCACTGCAAAAATGGTACAGATCGAAAAGGGGGTCGGAACACCCAAAGCCGCAGTTTGCGACGCGATGCGTTCCGTTCCTATGCTCTGCTACCTATGCCACCTATACGCCTCTGTATTTCGTAAACCTTTAACCTTTTTGACTCTTGGTCCACTAGGGATTTTTTGAATGTTTATGCTCCCGTTTCGATCTGTTCCACTTTCGCCGTGCTTCGGTAAGGCGATAATTGTACCCATAATACTCAAGAGAAGATTTCTGCAAGATGTTCGGCACAAACATGGAGGCATCAAGGTGAGTTAGATTCTTTATAAGATTTTTTCGTATTATTATACGCAGTTAATTAATATTAGTTCCTACTAGATCTTAATTAAAATATTAATTAAATACGTTTTAATACTATATTACAGGTTGTAATTTAGCCCAATTTATTATGTTAATTTTTAAAAAATTAAAAAAAAATAACCTCGTTTCGAGAATTTTCACTTAAAGTAGCGCTAAATGCGCATGCCTGTTGCGGTTTGAAATGAACAGTAATTTTTCACATCAATCCCAAAGCTGCTTCATTGTTCTCAGGGTTCCCCTGGGATTGCATTAAATTCGTTTTCGATTATTTTCCATGTTTCCTGTTTTTCTTTTATAGCTGTTGCATTCGTTTTTTTATTTTCGATTATTGAAATATATTTCTCTGTTAACTGTAATAAGATTTCTCTCTCGAAGTTAGTAAAATTTCGTCGCTGATTTGTATCTCCCTCCATTTTTCTTACGTATATCATATGATTTGTGAAAGCCAATCACATTGCTTGTCTCAAACAGATTGTCATTTAATCTCGTAAACAGTAGTATTCGGAAAAGCTAACCCAAGAGTTCGCGTACTCGAGGGTTAATATTCTTTCTGAATACCAAGGAGGGTTAACCTCGCGTCTGACTCTGAGTCAGATTTTACCTCAAGTTGGTTAACTCGTCATTTAACTCGAGATGGATTGCATTTTGTGTGTATTGTGTGTCCATAGTGTGGATTTACAAAAATTGATGAAAATGTTATGTTGTACGAGAATAATTTTCTAAATGTGTCAAGTAAAACCCGTGTAAAGAAGTACGGTGTTATATGAAGCAATTTTCTAATTGCGTTAGAGCGAAACCGTAGGGTTGCCTATATTGTAACTTGTTCCAACGTCGATCATATTCAGGTAGTTAAATTCAGTTATTTATATGGGATCAAATTAAACTTATAATTTTAAGTTAGTCTGCATATAAATGGCTAAAATTATCAGAAATACCACTGACTATAAATTCGATAATAAAATACGGGTCAAATCACACGCGTTATTCAGGGCATATTATTATAGAAAATGAGTTTCTTAAGTTAAATTTTATAAATTGCATCAATATTAATTGGCGAGATGTTTGAAGTAAAGTCGATGATATACATTTCAGTGGCATTTTAAGCGCCATAATCGCTTCGAGTGGATCGGATAAGATGGTAATGAGGAGTAGCCGATTTTTCTCTATTTTTTTTAGTATTTCAATTCAAGCTCGTTTGCCATTTCCTCTCATAAGCGAGTGGAGCCTGGTTTCACAGATTCAAAAATAGAACAGGATAAAGACTTTATTCCAATATCTAAGGACTAATAACATTGAGTGTATTATGTCTAAAATATGCATTTTGTAATTTAGTGTGTTATATAATAATAAAATACATATAGTAAAGTAAATAATATATTGTGTCGCTCTCACTAGTTAGAGGAGTGAGATGAGGATCCAACAACAAATTAATCTATTTCCCATATTCATATGGGAAATACTGTTCCGCATTTCGACAGTTCCTCAATTTGACATTAGTTCGGCAACAGATTAGTGTCGAATTGCGGGACACCACTGTATAAATATCCAAAATATTATTATGGACTTATTAATTAACTCTTATTTTTATATTTTATTTATTTTTCATGAAGGTAAGAATGAATAAATGAAAATTCTAGTAAAAAATGGAGGATCAGTGCCAGGTAAATAAGTTTAATTTTAATTTGAAAATTTATCTCAACTATAGAATGTTAAGATATTTTAATATACAGTATCTTACTTTGTTATTATATGCAATGTCTAAGTTAATTTGTTGTTGAATCTGGAAATAAATGTTTAAGTATAGATTAATAATTTATCATTTCTTAGAAATCAAATGCAATTCTACTTCTACCTTAATTTTGATTGATATTTTAAGTTAATTTGTTGTTGAATCTGGAAATAAATTATTAATCTATACTTAAACATTTATCATTTCTTAGAAATCAAATGCAATTCTACTTCTACCTTAATTTTGATTGATATTAGAATTTCTTTAGAAGATAAATTTGAATTACCAATATGTAAAAAAACAAACTATAGAAGAAAATTGCCCAAAAAATGAGAGGCGGCGGCTATAATGTTTCAGAATCACTGTGCTATGATAAATGACTAAATCTTAGAGGAACTTATAGACAAAAACAAACTGGACAAAGTAAAATTAACTGGAATTTTGGAAATTATAGATAAGCATTTATCTGGGAATAAAGCTGTAAAACCCCAAATAAAATCCCAATGTCTTCATTCGTGTCGGCTGGATGGTCATGTGATAAAGCTGTGGCTTACCAGCCTACAGGATCCAGGTTCAAATCAGCAGCACTGCAAATCAGTGTCCCACACTTCCAGTTTGAGGGGGTCCGGGCCTGGCCCGTTGAACTCCATCCTTCAATCATCTGGTTGCTCCATCATGGGTGTTGGCCAGCTTGTGACTATCCCATCAGGATATGGCAGCTTCACCTAACTAATCTAACCTTAAACATTAAACCCTATGGAATCAAAATGGAACTATGAGAATTTGATTCATTTAACCAGATTATCCACTTTGATTTGGTCTGAGAAATAGTCGAATCTAACCTAATCTAAATTTTAGCCCTTGAATTATAACGGAATTTTAATAATTAGCATTAAATTGAACTAAAGTTAGCGCCATCTCGTAATTAGAATAATTATTTTTACTAAATCTATCAGTGGCGCCATCTATTAATTAATAATTGTACTAGAATTTTTAACTAATTTATCTGAAGAAAAAATCTACCTCGGCCTGGGGACCTTTGGGCTAACGTCCCAACGTCATACCGCTAGACCACCGGGGCCAACAAGCAGATTGATTCTTCAGGCAGTTATATTAATTTGGAACTGGGGACCTTTGGGCTAACGTCCCAACGTCATACTGCTAGACCACCGAGGAACCTTTGGGCTAACGTCCCAACGTCATACCGCTAGACCACCGAGGCCACATCCCAACGTCATAACCGCTAGACCACAGAGGCCAACAAGCAGATTGATGGACCTTTGGGCTAACGTCCCAACGTCATAATGCTAGACCACCGAGGCCAACAAGCAGATTGATTCTAGATCGGAAGGCAGTTATATTAATTTAGAAATATGTTTTGATTACATACATCGGACTTCGCCGATAGATATTTTTCTTCAGATAAATTAGTTAAAAATTCTAGTACAATTATTAATTAATAGATGGCGCCACTCATAGATTTAGTAAAAATAATTATTCTAATTACGAGATGGCGCTAATTTTAGTTCAAATTAATTCTAATTATTAAAATTCCGTTATAATTCAAGGGCTAAAATTTGGCTAGATAATTTAGGTTTGATTTGGAATAAGTTCCCATGAAGTTGTATTTAAAAGTTTATTTCTCAGACAAAACAAAATTTCAATATTTCGTCGTAGATCAGATATTTCCACAACAAACCGTAATTTGTAAATTAATTTCCTTCCGCTAAAATTAAGCTTTTTTGTTTCTGCATCTTAACTGAATAGTAAAAACAATTTTCAGTGTCAAATTTATTTTGTAAAATTAAATGCAATAGAATTATGAACAAATTCTGAGAAAACTGAAATTAAAACTTTTTATTGTAAAATTTAAATAAAAATTTGAACCATTTCATTCAGAAAATAATTTTTAATTAGATGACAACTAATTTAAATGATCAGCACTTCTGTTTGGAGAAAAACGAGCCATAATCTCCATATAAACAAGATGACTGCAGCTATTTTAATGTTTAGACAACAGGCTACATGTAAAGAATGCTACCATTAAATAATTGATTTTTATACTTGTATTTGAACATGAAAACGATGTCAGCAGGCTTGTATGTTAAAATAATTGAATTTTAATTGAAAATTGATATTCAACGATTTTATGTTTAATTTTGAATTTTTCCACACTCAATTTCCCAAACACCATTTATAAATTCTGTCAAGATGGAAAAATAAAAACAAGAAATTTATGAATATTTACACAATTGCATGGCTTGTATATCATCCAGTATAATCTGCTTATCTTTTTATTTACAGAATCGATAAATCATTTATTGCAATTAACATAAAAATTTTAGTCTTTGAAAGGAATCAGCAAAGGGCCTGTTAGTATTTATTATTCTGACTAATGTGAACTTTCAAAAATAAACAGGAATTCAATAGAATAAGCCTGAATTATAGAGAAGTTTTTCATGCTATTCTGATAAAATAAACCTAAATCCACTTTTTCAAGTCATTGTATTATGAAACTAAGCTGTAGATTAACCAATAAAATTATTAAATCTGACACTGAATCAATTATTTGGTTTTGTAAAGATCTGAGAATTTTGTTTAGGTAAGTATGCAATAAATAAAATGATAAATAAACATCAAAAATTTGTAAAATCTGATGAATTTAATTCTATATTGGAACACGTTTTTAAAATCTTCTGTACATAAGTAAAATTTATTTACAAATTTTTCACAGTCCAAATCTCGACGGTGTTCGTCTTGGTGTGCCAGGTTCCAGTCTTCCAGGTGTTGCAATCTGATTTCTGAAAATATGTTTTATTAGTTTCTTTTTCATTAACATTTTTACAAAATAAAAACTAAGGAAACTTACTTCCTAATAGAGATGTTAGCTCGAGATTTCTGTTCCTCTTTTCTCTGTTTCAATTGCTCTTGGGCCAAGGCCATTTCTTCTTCCATTTGATTCTGATTCTGTTTGGCCATCTTGCGTCTTTCCTACAGACATTTTAGTTTTAATTCTGGCTACCTATACTACAATGTAAGATGCAAATGATGAATTACCTGTCGAGATTTAGCAGATTCCTTGATACTATAAAACATTGGACCTAATTCTGCCAACCATTGTCCATCAACTGCAGTTACACACTGCATATATTCCTGCAATAGATTCAATAATTTATATAATATATAATACAAGAACAATAATATTAGCATCCCAAATCCATAGAGACAGTGAATGGTATTCAAAAAGCACACTTGTGATCAAATAATGAATTTCAGCTAGCACATATCTTGGTTGGGAAAACTAGTAAAATATGCTAGGTAAAGTGATACAGGAATGAGAAAAACTGCAATGATGTGAAAACTCCCTTTTGAACTACCATGTGAAAGCCTTGATATAATTAGCCTTCCACATGAATTGGATAATACAGATTGTGACACTCTTTCTTCCAATTTTGTGGAATCTTTTATAGACCCAATTATTAAACTTTTGGATAGGCTAACTTTTTCAGAGAGAATGCTATTCTGTTTCATTATGGCAATCTAGAGACTGATGAAGATAGTACCTTCAAATGATGAGACGGAAGTGCAGGTTATCTTTTCCATTAATATATTGAAATGTGCCAAACAAATGCTGTAATGCTAGTGGCTTTCAGCAAATAATGTTTTTCCTAATTAGCTGCTTCCGGATTTCCTGTTGGCAGCTCTTGTGTCAGTAAGATGAAGAATTTGTTAAGTTCCGTTTTTCCTTTTGAGGAGGGAACACCTGCGAAAAGAATTGCATGCCAACTATACTCTGAAATATTGCTTTTTCTTAGGATTAAGAAGTTATCCTTCATAATGGCTGACTCTAAACAATTATTCAGGAGCCATATCTTGCTAAAATGGTACATTGGTTTATTCATATGAAAATTTGATTACATTCTAATTGCTTTAAAGGCTTAAAAAATTTTCTTCTTTTGAAAAGTACTTGTATTCTTGTATAAAAGTTTTCAGGTGAAGTATTTTGATAAACCATTTAAGTTTATTGCCTATTAAGGATGCCAACAATGTTTTGGCACAACTCAATGCATATAATGAAGAGCTCAAAGTTGAATACTGGATGTTTTGGGATGGATTAAAGATGTGAAAGGCAGCAGTTCATATTCTTGATGTTTTTTTGACTAAAGCAATCAGTGTTGTCAAAATAGGACCTAACTATAGGGACTATGATGATATATGATCAGGACATAGTAGTGCAGACCACCTCTTCATTAGTAAATTTGGACTGCTATAAACAAAATCTGGAAGATCTACTAAACTTATCCTCTAAGTGGTTTATCAAATATTTAATCACTGCTTTTTTATCTCATATTGTATCATCACTCAGTGATATGCTCTGCATGGGATTAACAGATGAGACTTTAGACTAAAACAAGTCCGGAATCTCAACTACTGAAGCCAACTTCTTTGATGTGAATTCAGATATGACAGGCTCAGAATATATATAGGAAACATATATAGAATATATATAGGAATATATATATCAATATATATAGGAAACATTCATACTTGCTAATCATAATTCCAGCATGATCTGATTATTGGAATCTCAACTACTAAAGCCAACTTCTTTGATGTGAATTCAGATATGACAGGCTCAGAATATAAAATCAATATATATAGGAAACATTCATACTTGCTAATCATAATTCCAGCATGATCTGATTATATATATAGGGTTGTTCGGAATTCGGAAAGTAATTTTGTTTTTATCACAAGTGTCATTAGTTTGTATTTTTAACCAGCTAACTTCATTCTAAACCCCATTGTCATTATATATTTTGACAACTAATATTTCAAGATTTATTTATAAAAAATTATGTTTTGATTCTGTGCAGTTGTTTTTTTTGGATGTCATATCAAAATGGAAAATAAAATAGTGATTTTCAGCATGTTTTGCTTTTTAATTACCAAAAAGGTAAGAATGCTGTTCAAGCAAGAAAAAACTTATGTGAAGTGTATGGAGATGTGTTAACAGAACACCAGTGTCAAAACTGGTTTGCAAAATTTTGTTCTGACAATTTTGATTTTAAAGGTGCTCTATATTCTGGACAGCCAGTTGAAGCTGATGAAGATAAAATAATGACATTGGTTAAAGCAAAATCGCTGTATATCAACAACATGAGAAAATTGCTACAAGATTGAATTTTTTGAATTCAATGTTCACGACAAGTTGAAATGTCAATATTTGGATTCCATATGTTCCCAAAAGAAAAATTTGCTCTGTCGCATTGACTCTGATTTGAGCAGCAAATCAGAGTCAATGCTTCTTTTTGTTCTGAAATTTTATAAAAATTTCTGAACAAAAAGAAGTCAAAGATTACTTATTGAACAAAAAGAAATCAAAGATTATACTATGACATTTTCTTATTTTTCATAATGAATATCACACATTGTATATTATTTACTAAACGTTTTTGCCTAATAACTATTGTTAGATTTAGTATATTTTGTGCTGCCTGAGACAATTATTTTTCCTTCAAATGTGGCCCAAGGTTAGGTTAGATCACAGGCTGGCCAACACCCAAGATGGAGTCAACCAGATGATTGAAGGATGGGGTCAAAGGGCCAGGGGCCCAGATCCCTCCAGAAAAACTGGAGGTGTGGGATCCGGATTTGAAGCAGGATAATTTTTCCTTCAAATGTGGCCCAAGGTTAGGTTAGGTTAGGTTTGTTAGATCACAGGCTGGCCAACACCCAAGATGGAGTCAACCAGATGGTTGAAGGATGGGGTCAAAGAGCCAGGGGCCCAGATCCCTCCAGAAAAACTGGAGGTGTGGGATCCGGATTTGAAGCAGGATCCTCCAGGGTAGTAAGCCAAAGCTTTACTATGCGGCCATCTGTGACCCAAGGAAGCCAAAAGATTGGACACCCATATTAATTTATGTTTTTTTATATTTATTCTATTATTACTTTACAGATAATTTTCATTTTGATATATAAAATAAAAACAGAATATAGTTAAGAAGTATGTTTATTAGTAAAATGCCAGAAAGTGAAGTATGTATGTCTAACTTTTCCATGTAGCAAACCAGCTTATTTTTTAGGAACTTCAATAATTAGCATTAATTATTATAAGTAAATAAAAATACTCCTTATGTTATTTTATTGCCATTTAAGTGTTATTTTTGGAAATGCATTATAATATTTCCATTTAAATTATTATTATTTTGTCCCAACTTTTTGAAATTCAGTTTAAAAGTATTTTGGATATTCCATGCTCATAAATTGAAGTAAAATTATTATTAAATCATTTCAAAACAAATAATTTATATTTACCTTACTAGTCATCACCAGTTCATGATATACCACATAATCTGGAGTGAAACCCATTCCAAATAGGGCACTGGTAGGATGAAGATGGCAAGGCATACCTGTTCGACAGTTCACATATTCCCCGATTCCTTTGAGTCTAGCAGCCTGATGAAAATAGGCTGAGCATATGCATTTTCGAATGATATCCCACTCTGTTCCACAGGAAATGATAGTCATTTTTTGCTGTTCCATAATATCTTTTAATTGCTGGCGTACTTCTCGTACCTAAAAATAATTGTTTATATAAAATTTTGAATTCCAATGATAATCATTGTACACCCATACCTCGTTTCACGGCCTAGATACGTTCCGGAAAAGTTGGCCGTAAAGCGAAAAGCCGTATAACGAATCAATCCGTATAATGAAACATTGCGGGCCGTAGATCGAAAAAGTGCCATAATTAAAAAAGGCCGTTATAGCGAAATGCCGTATAAAGAGCGGCCGTATAGCGAGGTATGGGTGTATTCTATTAATGGCTGAATGTGTTTTTGTAATTATCTGCTCTAACAAACTGAATTTAAATGCACATATAATATATAATGATTTATAAAAATAAAATTCAAACTTAAAATTCAGCAGGAATTTTAAATCAAAATAAGTATTAAATGACAACAAATTTACTATAAACTCTGTCTGTACATTAGGTATTTTATCAGAGCTTGTAGTAAAAAAAAAAAAGGAATATACTAATATATTTATTATAAACTCTGTCTGTACATTAGGTATTTTATCAGAGCTTGTAGTAAAAAAAAAAAAGGAAGATAATTCCAATCTTGTTAGTGTACAAGACTGAACAGGAGGTGTGTGTATATACAATATTTTATTTCTGTGGAGATGGACTTGCAGGTGTGCTACAGTTGGAGACAGTCCTTACATTAGGGATTAAAATCGAAGAGCGAGTTGACATATTCAAAAAGAATAAATCCCCTAGATACTGACATCCATTTTGATAATGGAGAATATTGAACAACTACAGTTGGAGACAGTTCTTACATTAGGGATTAAAATCGAAGAGCGAGATGACATATGCAAAAAGAATAAATCCCCTAGATACTGACATCCATTTTGATAATGGAGAATATTGAACAATAGTTTTAGAAATGAGACATATCCTTATTTATTCTTAAATTGTTGTAAGAATCATCTATCTATCTATCTATCTATACATGTATAAAATATAATGTCTGTCTGTTCTGTATTTGTGCAAAATTTTGCAGGATGATGGTGGTCTATGTAATGATTCCCTGATAAAAATGATAGGTTTAGACAAGGTTTTACAGATAATTTTATAGATAAATTTTTTTCCATTGATGATAGCATTTCCTTTCGACATTTCCTTTAATTATTATAATGCCTTTAAAAATTTTAATGTTTAAATAACTATTATTTCAGCAGTGTAGCTGATTGCAATGAAGATGAACTGATTTCAAGTCCAGATAAAAATTTTTTTTTAAATATAAATAAAAGTAATTTTTGTTTAAAAAATTGTAAAAATGACAAAATCTCCTGATTCCATCTTTTTTCCATAACAACTATATTGCTTGAGAGCTATATAAGTTTATTTTCTTATTCTGAATTTGCATTTACATGCTAAAATATAACTAAATGACCATTATTTGATATTTTAAAATAGTGAATATAAATTACTTATTGAAAGAATTTTTCATATAAAAGTAATTGTAGAGATATTTGCAATATATTCATAATATAATTTCTTTAAATGCATCATTATTTCATATTTTGATTATCATCTTTTGGCATATAAAAACAAATTCAGGATTAAAAAATGAACCTATACAACTCTTAAGCAATATAGTTAAAAAAAAATAGAAAAAATAAAAATTAATAAAGATATTTAAAAATGTCTGATCAGAACTCAAACTCAGTTTATCACAAAGCAATCAGCTATGCTACTGATTGAACATTTATACAGCCATTTGAAATTAAAATTTCATTAAAAAAATTGGTTGAGTGTCTATACTAAGATTTTGTCATAGGATTCAACATATAGACCACAACCATTCTGCAAAATTTCTTCCAAATTGGTAAGGCACAGTCAACCAAGTCCCTCTGTTAGTTAAGAGGCAACTCAATGATATATACTCTCTTCTACTAGTAACATGTCATACTTCTGGCAGGATAATTTTATTTATATTCTTCTCACTTCATCATTCATTCTTAAAAGGAAGTATACCTTCTAATTCTTTCAAAATAAATATTATACACTTTTTCCCTTCTAAAATGCATTGGGAAGTTTTAAGTTTGAAATTTATATTCATAAGTCTAATGAAATTATGCATGCATTTAAATTCTGTTTGCTAAAACTGATGTGGCTAAACAAATTAAAATACTAGAACTTACTCATTCATATAAATGAGCAGAAATATAAATCTTTTGATTTAATCTTAAAATACTCTATATAACAACAAAAAACATCTCCGAATTCATACAGGTACACTGATTTGGTAGGGAATCATAAAATAGCATCCATTTCTTGATTACCATCAATAGTTATTACATTACAGCACCATCTGCAAATTTTGTCATTTTAAAGGAACTACAAATTTCAATTTAATTTTTATTCTTTAATTTTTAAGTTAATAACAACAATTAATAATTTTGGCTGTTGCAGACATCCAAAGATTAGACCTTTCTAACGATATCGTTTATAAAAACAGATAGTGATTTCGATCAAAAAATGACACCCACGTTTCACTATTAATATATGTGATTTCTATAATTGACACTTTGTTATTAAAGGAGAGATTTTTCTTGTTGAATGAGGTGCATGTGTTTTTGAAAAATTCCATTATTTTAATAATAATAATTACCTTTCTCATGGCTTTAATATGAATAAAATGTTCATTACACCAATTTGTTGAATAACTGAAAAAAGTAAATTATTATTATATATATAATATTTGAATATTTTTTGAAATTCTAAAAAATAATAGGCAAAAAATACCTATTATTTTTCCATTGATGATAAACATTTAAATATGTCAAGTGATCACTTTCTGGCACTTGAAATTTCTCTCTTGCTGCATCACTATCTTCTTCTCTTCCTTTTGGATGATAAAATATTGATGGCACAGAGAGCATTGAAACAATAATCTGAAATAGTAATTAAATATAAAATTTACATATTTAATTATTTTTTGCAAACATTAAATTTATATAATTATTCTGACCAGTATTTCAGCACTGCATTGCATCTCACAGGAAACAATAAGCATTTTTGAAAGAGCAGGATCTAATGGAAATTCTTCCATATTTCTTCCCAGTGGAGTCAAGCTACCAACATTATCTAGAGCTCCAAGAATCCAAAGCTGATACATTGAATTCAGAATGTTATCCTGAAAATTTAATCCATTAATTAAAAGAATATTGAAATTATATAAAAGAGATAAAAAAGACAACTCTCTCTTTCAAGAGTAAGATAATTTTTAATTATTAATATATGACTTCAAAAATATTCTTTAATTAAAAATATTGATTTCACATGTTCAAACGAGATTAAATTATTTGGCCTTCAGTCATAATAGTTTATATGCAAAGAAGAAGTAATCAAATTTCAAAATCATGGAGATGTTAACAGTTAATAAATTTTATTCCACTACAAATTTCATTTGTTTTTTAGTTAATGTCAATGGAGAGGAAATCGCATGATTCAATGTTGTATAACAATTTAAAATGTGAAATTAAAATTTATACCTGTGGAGGTGGATCCATGAAATGGAACTGCAAGAGATCTTGAACACCTAGTGACTTTAGCAGTAATACTACATTTGCTAGATTGGTCCTCTGTATTTCTGGAACAGTAGTGCTGAGAAGTTCGTTTTTATATTGGCTCTCAGTATACAGTCGAAAACAAAATCTGAAAATTGCATATAGTATTAATTTTTAATAAAAAGTTTTCAAAAATATATTGATGTATCTATTTGTGTACATATTTATATATTTATATTGTCTTTTAGATGCTAAATTAAAAATTTACAACCTAAAAGACAATGAAGTTTCAGGGTTAGTGAATATGCAAATTTGATATTTTTTAAGTACAGTGATACCTCGGATCACGAACAAATCGGTCTACGAACACCATTTGCTTCGCTTTACGAACAATGCTTCGGTTCACGAACACACACGCACGGAATGCATGGAGCCCACGCGACTCGCAGCGCACAAAATCCTGAGCACAGCTTCGCCCCCAGCAGCAATCCAGTTCGCCCAGCTCATATGGGTACAGTAAAGTTCTAACAAGTGTTGCTATTTTAGTTTTTTTCTTTACTTAATTAAATTTATCCCTTATTATGGCTCCCAAAAAAGTTAAAAGTGTTAGTGAAGGTGGTGCTAAACATGCTTTCTTCTAATATTACTGTTATATTTCCACACAAAGCCATAACATGTTAAAAATTTTTTCTAGAAAAAAAACGTATTATTTGGATTTACATTAATTGCAATGGGAAAAATTGATTCGGATTACGAACTTTTCGGATCGCGAACAGGGTCAAGGAACGGATTGTGTTCGTGAACCAAGGTATCACTGTATTAGAATAATACGACAATTTTCAAAAAAACTCAATTTATTTCACTATTAGAATAAATTTTAGCACCAAAGCATAAAAATCAGATTTACTGCATCAAAATGCTAGAAAGAAACATTTATTAGTCTATAGCAGCACTTCTCAAACTTTTTTCATTCACGACCCCATTTTTCATTACGAGATTTTTCACGACCCCAGGTATTAAACATGAAATAAAACATACAAATACATAAATCATTTATACACTTATTAAGATGAACACAATCAGCCAACTACATTGAAAATACATATGTTGTCATACGTTAAATATTGGACGTTTGTGAAATTACATATAAACTGAAATTCAAGTGTTTGAATTTAATTTTTGCGACCCCAGCATTTCGCTTTGCAACCCCATTTGGGGTTGCGACCCATAGTTTGAGAAACACTGGTCTATAGTCTTGGTGAATGTTTAATTTGCCAAAAAATGTTTTTTATAAAATCATGAAATTGGGATACAGCACTAATTTGGCATCTATTACTTTACTGAAGTTATTGCAATTATTGTAGCATTTGATTTATGCTAATTTCATCTTTCTGCAGATATACAGGTAGTCTTTGACTTACAATGGAATTTGGTTCCAATAATTTCAAATCTTACCATCTTAAGTGAGAAACAGCTGGAAGTCAAAAATGTCCAAAACTTATAGACTGCCTACTACAAAGATTCGCACTCCACTTTATTATGATGGAGTGCAAATATTTGTAATGATACAATAATCATCACTACAAACAATAATGAACACAAAAATACAATAACTAGAAACAAAATAGTGTACTGCATTCCATATATCAGACCATTGGGTCAGGAACTGAACCCAGATCAACTGCATTGAGCAATAACAATTTATTGATGGCACTGCCATCATAAATGAAAGGCAGTCGTAAGTCAACGCAGTCAGAAGTTGAGGACTACATGTACTAAACTCTAACATAGTACTTTTTACAATGCAATTTTACCAAGCATTTGTAGAAAACATTAAAATTTTTCCATTATTTCTGAATCTTCATAACATTATTATTAATAAGGGAGTTAAACAGAAAATCAAAAACTAAAAAATATAAAATTTTGCTACAAATGATAATATAAAACTGATTCAATATAATACAAATGTTGGAAGCACAAAGCTGACATCTGAAATTAGCTGATAAATGATCAGAACTGCAAAGACAATACAAATTGTATAATTAGAATTATCAGGAATTAATACATTTATTGTTGATATATAAAATAATGGCTGCCATATTTACTTACAACATAGATTCTATACATTTCAATCTCATTTTGTGAAATGGTCTATATATTAATATTTTGATATACATCTAAATATGAATAATATTCACACGTTTGCATATTTTTAATAACAATCAGAAATAAATATGATGTAATATATAGCTGGTGCAAATGAATCACAAGAAAAATGTTAATTAAACATGAAAAAACTTTTCTAAGAATTGTGTTTAAAAAAGGAAAATATTATATGTAAGGAAATGTGTTTTTTCTTAAAATAAAAAAAATTTCTTAAAATTTCAGATAATGATGGAGATCAGGATGATTTTATATAAACCAGATAACAGATTCATTTTTATCTAAAATTATGAAGATTCAATCAGTGAAGAAATAGCTATTTAAAAATTTTGCCTAATTCAGGACTTTTTCAAATAATAATGCCATATTTCATATAATCATGAAGATTTATTAATGCTGATAGTTTTCATAAAATTGTTTTACAAACTAAATCAATTTCTTCCTAAACAATATATTTAGAGTCAATCTATTTATAAATAAAATTTTGTGTTGTAAGGCCAAGTATTTTTGTAATTAATGCATTTTATTTACTCTAAAAAGTATTAACATTTAATGGAAACTTACCCTGGACCTGTTCTTCCAGCTCTTCCTGATCGTTGATTAGCATTTGCCTAAAACATCAATAAAGAACTTTACTTTCATAAAAACATTAAAATGTACTGTGAAATTTTCTTATTAATTTTAAAAGTAAAGCTTAAAAATAATTTATTATATATACTCATTTATAAATTTTTCCTCAGCATACTACTTAAAAATGACAAAATATTCAGATTCCAAATTTCAATTTTTTGCATATACAGTGGTGCCTCATAATTTGACATTTGAATTTCGCAGGATGGCGCATGCGCATGCATGGAATTATGTGATGTCATTTGCTATTTGTCAGTTCTTTTTGGGCTACTTTGGTGTTTGCCCGTGTTGTTTATGTTAATTTTCAATTCTACATTTTTCAGAATGTAAACAATTTGTAATTATTATTATAATTATTATTTTTGAGTGAAATGTAAGGATGGGTTCAAAGAGAACTGACCAGAGGAAATAATCCCAAAAAGAAGAACACACAATTGAGCAAAAAGACAAAGAAAAAATTACAGATAAAGTGCAGAAAGATAGAATAATTAAAATGTAACTCGAATATGGCATTCCTAGGACAACTGTGGCAATGTTTTGCAATAGAGAGATTATGAGTGCTAAGGTGTCTGCTGGAAGACTTCATTCCAACATCCAAGGGCTAAGTTCTAGGGTGTCTGCTGGAAGACTTCATTCCAACATCCAAGGGCTAATAAAGTGTGTTGTGTATAAAATAGTTTATTTTGTAATTTAGTGTGTTATACAATGGTGTCTGCTGGAAGACTTCATTCCAACATTCAAGGGCTAATAAATTGTATGTTGTGCATAAAATAGTGTATTTTGTAATTTAGTTATACAATAGTAAAACACATAATAGAGTAAATAATATAGTGTATCTCTCTCACCTCACCCGTTAGGGGAGTGAAATGGGGACCAATAACGAATTAATCTATTTTCTATAGTCTTATATGGGAAATATTGTCCTGCAATTAGACATTACTTCAGCGACGGATTAGTGTCGAATTGCGATGCACCACTGTAATTCAAAAAACACCATTACAAGCCTATAAGCAGGTTGAAAATCTTTATTATGAACATTTAATGTATGATTAAGACTTTTTTTCCAGTTAGATCATTATCAATTGCATAAGAATATTTATGATGCAGTTCAATTTATAATTTCATATTATCTTTGACATATTACAAAATGATACACTATTATATTATAATTATGCTCTATAAAACAATCTAAACTATAGTCGACGACAAGTTAAGAATGTAGCACTGTGGAAGCTATGCCGGTCTATTCAGTAGGCTCTGTAAAGACGTCTAATGGTTAGCGCCATCTGTTGTCAAAAATATAAAATAAAATTTTGATTACAATTAAATGCAATCTTGTAATGTTACTAAATCCTGTAGTAATTACAGGATCAAATTATGCAACGTCGAAGTGACCATTAATGATAAGACATCACTATCATATTTCATGAAAATATGCTAAGTAGTTCAAAAGTTATTAATGGGAGAGACACAGCAGACAGATGTGTCCTACCTTATTAACATTCATTTCCTTCGGAAAGTAGGGTAACTAGATAATCTTACAAAATATTAACTGATCTTGGTTGACTTAGATTCTAACTGATCCTTTGTGTAGAGCAGGGCTGTCCAACCCGTGGTCCAGCGCTGTAATGAATGCGGCCTAACATAAAATCGTAAACTTCCTTAAAACACTGAGATTTTTATGTACTTATTTTTTTTTATTGAAATTCGCGCGGTGTTATAATAGGCTGCGTTCCAAACCTCAACAGACTAATCAGTAATGAGTAAAAACTCTCAGCAAACTGTTCCAAAGCTCAATAAGCCAATCAGTGTTGAGCTCATCAAACGATCATCATAGTAATCGCAGAGAAAAGATGGTGAGAGTGTTGACACCGGTTTACACTGTTTATCCAACGTCGCGGAAAAAGTAGTTCCTACTAGATGATAAGATTTTAAAAGTTAGAGAGTGTTATAAATCATTATCATCATTGTTGTTTTTTTGTTTTAATAAATTTTAGTGCTTTCTAATGACGCTAATGAAGTTATAACATTCATTATAAATTTTAGTACTTTCTAATGACGCTAATGAAGTTATAACATTCATTATTTCCTTCTTCATCACCATGTTAGCCGCCATCTTATCTCCACACTCAGCAAGTAGTTTCAGAAACATAATGATGTTGAGTTATTTCTGAGGTCAAAAGAGACTAATCACTGATGACTTACTGTTGAGGTTTGAAACTCACCCATACTTTTTATTGAAATGTATTATAACACCGCGCGAATTTCAAAAAATAAATAAATAAATACATAAAAATCTCAGTGTTTTAAGGAAGTTTACGATTTTGTGTTGGGACTGTAACATCCAGCTAATAAAAAAAATAATTTTTTTTCCTTTTTGTACTAAAAATATATAAAAAAAATAATGAAGTTAATGAAGTTTTTATTATTTAAATATCTATCTACATTTCATATTTCCATTTTTTTAAATAGTTTTTATTTCAATGATTAAAACTTCTTGATCTGCTCAATGACTTTTAAAGATTTCTGAACGAAAAGAAGTCAAAGATTATTATGCTATGACATTTTTGCTTACTTGTCATAATGGACACCATATATTATATATCATTTACTAACTTTTTTGCTTGACAACTATCGTTAGAATTAGTACATTTTATGTGCGGCCCGAGACAATTTTTTTTTTCTTAAAATGTGGCCCAAGGAAGCCAAAGGTTGGACACCTCTGGTGTAGAGAGAATTAAAATGGGAATGAATAGTTTGCAATCAGTCTTCGCCTCAGTATATTCTGCTCACTAAGTAGACAACAGTGGCGGAACTACAATGCGCCAGACCCCACAACGCGGTGGCTGAGAATTATAGGGGGCCCAAATCCTATTTGTTTGTACTTTCTTTATTTACTCTTTTTTAAAATTAACAACATAATATTAATAAAAATTAAATGCACCATGAAAACAATGAAACATTCATTGAATCAGAGCAGTGTGGCAGTAATAGTAGTAGTAGCCAAAAATATGGAAATAAAAGATGCGATTAAAGATTTTGCAAATTTAAAATCCAGGAGAAAGAATTTTAAATATATTTTCTTTTGATAATTTTCAATTTTATTATTTTCTAATAAAAATATTTATATTCTGTTCCAGTTTCAGAAGGCGGTGACGTCACGAGTGAAATGTTATAGTTCGTCTGTGAGAAGAAATATTGGGTGCGTTCCAAACCTAAACAGCAAGTCATCAGTGATTAGTCTGTTGAGGTTTCAAAACGCATCCTTGATCAGAATACTTTCATGTATAAAGTTTCAAACTCTCGCTGCAATCGTAATTCATATTTTATCCTCGATATAATAAAAAGTCTGGGGGTAGAAAAAGACGAAATTAAAAAAATAAAAAATTTTGTAATCGTGAATATTCGTATTTGAGATTATTCTAAAAGTAAGATGGCATCTTGTTATTACGTAAAGAATAATATGAGAGGAAAGATTCTTCATAGTCAAGAGAAGCAGATTATACTTAACGTTTACGGCAGATTAGTAAAACCTGGGTAGAATTGAATCCCTATAAATCTACAATTTGTAGATTTTGTAGACTAATTTACGATATCAAAATTGATATCGTAAATTTGATGGAGGAATTAACCGGTTTCTCTGTAAGGACTATTTACAGAATCAGGAAGGAAATGAAGGCACAGTATCGTCACTGGAATGTAATATAAGAAAATATCAACACCAAATTAGTCTTTGAAAAGTCGTGAAAAATCGTTTAATTCAATGGTTCCCAACCTTTTTTTGGCCATGCCCACACTTAAGCATCTTTAAAATCCTGATGTCCCCGTGACATAATTTTTGTTATTCAAAAAGTGAACTCCTATTCAAGTGGAGGAATCCTAAAATATAATTAACTTGGTCTAAATAAGCTACAAGCTTCCGAAGAACATGACATCCATGAAGGAAAAAAATAAAAGACCGAAAGGATAGTTGAAGTACCGAGGAAGAAATCACTAAGAAATTGTTTAAAAAATAATAATAATATAAAGTGGTATGAAAAAACACCATATACAGTTTCAAAATCGACGTGTACAATTTTAATTTAAAAAATGTGTATGTCACAATATATATTTATATTGTATATAAAGCCCCCTAGAATCATAAGAAATGCAAAACGTTCACTGTTAATAATTCAGTCTCGAATTACCCCTTAAAAATCAAATTGCCCCTCTAGGGGGCATGCGCCCTCATTGGGAACCACGGTTTAAGTAGATATGACGATTTTATTAAATCTGCCATTCACATGAAGGCACACTATCATTTTTTCTGTAATGAATGCCTCACCATAAGTCGTTTATTGATGCCGGCAATTCCAGAACAACACTTTACCGCTTATTCCATCACCTTGATTTTCGTACGAAGAGTGTCAACATAACTATTGCATATGCAAATCGAAAATTTATCGTAAAATTTAAGTATAAATAATCCTGGTTGACCAAAACGGCTCTTTTGATAAGGAATTAGCCAAATGGGTTAGATATTCTGTTAATTTTTCGACAGTTCATCGCAAGATGCTAAGAGAATTAAAACAATTCTTAAGTATTAATGAAAATAATAAAGCTATTTAAAAGTATAAAATCGCATTTCTATTATAACTTTTAACACGAGCGCATGAAAATTACAATTTAAATAAATAATAAAAAATGGAAAAACGGTAATAAAATTAAAAATTTTTATAAAGTTTACTTATGACAATATCAGAGACATGATGAAGACTTCAGATTTATCGGCTAATTAATGAAAACTTTTTAATTCAACTGTTTATGCACAAAAAAGTGGTTAAATTATAGACCATCTACACTGTAGGCGGCAGCACCTTCGTCGTTGGTATTAGTTAGGCTTAGAAGTCAGCTGTCATCATAGAGAAGCATAAATGCCGTATAATTACTGCGTTCCTCAATGTAATAGCAACAAAAAAAAATAAAGGACTTAAGTTTCATTCATTCCCTAAAGATAGCAATATAAAAAAAAACATGGAGTATTGCTATTAAAACAGGAAAGACTGTATCGAAGCATGTCAAACTTTGCAGCTTATATTTTCGTGACACCGATAAAACAATAAGTTAGTTACTATTATTTTTTGATATAAGAAACCAAAAATTATTAAATACGTATGTTAAAATAAAGTACAAATATTTAAAACTCTTGTTAATATTTATATTTAGTAATTATTAGTCTATTTACTATTTCTTCTTGTGAAGGAAACAGTAGCAACATATTTCAAAATTCATCTTTTTACGCCTTTTAATAATTACAATGTTTTGGAATCTGTCCATGTTAAAAGTAATTTAAATGCTTTAAAAAAATTAAAAATTTTCATATTATTTTTGAAAATTATTACATTAATTTTTTTTAGGTGACAACTCCTTTTATCTTCTAAACTTTAACAAACAAAGTGTTTATGTATGAAGCTTTGCTATAATTATCTCTTTAATGCAATATAAAATTGTAGTGTTACATAAAAAAATGACAGTCCAAAACTTGGATTATTGCATCTTTTGTCTTGTTAAAGCCTTTTTAATGAATAAATAAATAAATAACGAATGCCCCATCATAAGTCGTTTACTGATAGACATAAATGCCGGCAATTCCAGAACAACACTTTACTGCTTATTCCATCACCTTGATTTTCGTACAAAGAGTGTCAACGTAACTATTGCATATGCAAATCGAAAATTTGCCGTAAAATTTAAGTATAAATAATCCTGGTTGACCAAAACGGCCCTTTTGATAAGGAATTAGCCAAATGGGTTAGATAATATCCTGTTAATTTTTCGACAGTTCATCGCAAGGTGCTAAGAGAATTAAAACAATTCTTAAATATTAATAAAAATAATAAAGCTATTTAAAAGTATACAGTATAATCGCATTTCTATTATAACTTTTAACATGAACGCATGAAAATTACAATTTAAATAAATAATAAAAAAATTTTATAAAGTTTATTTATATCAGAGACATGATGAAGACTTCAGATTTATCGGCTAATTAGTGAAAACTTTTTAATTCAACTGTTTATGCACAAAAAAGTGGTTAAATTATTGAAAATGTGGTATTTATACTATACTTTGATATCTAATGGCGGAAGGATACACTATTGTGTGCTATGCACCAGACGACGTCAATTCGTCACTTTGCGATAGCTAAAAGAGATAGCAGTGACGAAATTTCGTGACGTCACTGCCATCTCAAAGTGGAACAAATTATAGATAAATTTTTTTTGTAGTAGGGGCCTGAATAATATTTTGCGAAGGGCCAAAAATTTTGAGTTCTGCCACTGCCCACACCATGATGGGATCAACCGGATGGTTGAAGGATGGAGTTCAATAGGCTGAGCTCGGGTCGCTGCTGAAAAACTTGAGGTGTGGGACTGGATTTGAACCCGGATCCTCCAGGAGGATAAGCCACAACTTTACCACGCGGCCATCCGACTGACTTAAATGTGATCAGCATGAGACTATTACACAGTATATAATAAATAGGAAATGATTGAAAATATTCAAGATATAGTATTAACCGAAGCATATTATCTTATAAAAACTGTAGAAAAATAATACATACAAGCTATATATGACTTCTTGCTTTATGCTACCACTTAGTATTATTTAGCGATACTTAATGTTATAAAATAAAAAGTTGAACACATAGGAATGAATGAAGAAAGAGCGTCTAAAGATATTCGAATTTGATGATCATCATCATCTCTGTGATTTTAAAGAAAAATGTGCAGATCCATACAATATATTCAAACTGTAAGCGCACAAAATCTATATTTTATCAGTTATTTACATAAACGGTAAAATATAGACTGTATGTTCCTATACAATCTTGAAGATTAGACCTCATAATTTTTCATGTATTTTCTCTATACTTGTTTAAATTTTAATCAGTCCGACTGATGATAATCAGAAGTAATCTGGAAGAGCTTTTAATTATTATTTTATCTTTTTATAAATTACGATCAATACTTGGATTTGATGTTAACTATTTAGTCTTCATCTTAGTATCCCCCCGAATAACATCAGAATCGTAGGTTTCCTATGTAATCTGTCTCAGTTGAATTGAGGCAGGCTACATAGATTAGCCAAAAACGTTTTTGAAAAAATGATTTATCTTACTTATTTGGCTTATTGTTTACTTATATTCAATAAATTTGTTGTTGTAGGAATTTTTGTCGTGTTTATTAAAGGTAAAATTATTATATTGGTTATTAATTTTCATGCTAGAAACTTTTGAAATGAAATCATAACATTGAAAATTTAAGTTTCTGGGAATTTTTTTATCTACTGTTAAAAGGAAAGTTATTTTTCTAAATTTTAGTACAGTAGTTCCTAATTTGGAATGATTAAATACATATTCTGGGGCCTTCCCCATGAGTATAATGTACTCATGGGGACTGCCCCAGACAGTGCCGGATCGAGTTAGTGTGGGGCCCGATTGGAATATTTTTTGTGAGGCCCTCAAAATATGGCTTATATGTATAAATAAAATAAGTAACATTTATAAAGACTCATTTTTGTCGGCTCAATTGGCTACGGGACGTGGGTTCGAGTCTCGGGTCCCATCCCTTGAAAATATTTATCATGGAGTCTGGGCCCGGCCCGTCGATCCCCGCTTGAAAATATTTATCATGGGGTCTGGGCCCGGCCCGTCGATCCCCGTAGTCCACAATCCGGCTGATCCCTCCGCAGGGATAGACAGCATATGGAAGGACTTCTTTTGCCCCGTCAATTATTATTCTTATAGAAAGAAACTTGCGTCATCTGATCAGTGGCGTAGCTAGAAATTTTGGGCCCCAATACAAACGTGACCCAAGGGCCCCCGTCAAAAAATATAAAACTATAATAAAGAATTTAAAATATATAAAAAATACTTTATTTTCTTTATAATACACTTTACGAAATAATGATATAAAAGTACAGAAAAATATGATAGGTACAACATGAAATTTCAAAATTAAAATTGTTTCTTCGTTGTACTAGTGTAATGAATGGTCTTCAAACAAAATTAAAAGAAATTCAAACTTACGCAGAGTATGTACTTTGCAACAGCCACAATTTAAATTTGGTCGTGAATGACAGCGTTAATAGTTGCCACGAAGTGTCTTCCTTTTACACTATTATGCAAAATATTTACACTTTTTTGGAAATAGCGTGAAGAGATGGGATCTTCTTTCTAAGTTTACTTGTGAGTCAAAAGAAACTTTAAAAAAAACTTAATCCAAACGCTGGTTTGGTAGATTGATATCTATTACTGCCGTAAAATCAAGATTTATTGATATTTTGAAAGGTTTGACAGAAATAGGACTTAAATCTATTAAAAAAGAAAGAGAAGAAGCGATACGAATTAAGAAGAAAGTGAAAAATTTAATTTTGTTTTTCTTTCTGTCTTTTTATATTAAGTGATGTGTCAAATTAATTATGCTTCCAAAACATTGCAAAATATACATATTGATTTAAATGAAGCCACCACAGTACTACAATGTGTCTCTGAACATTTAAAAGAATTTAGAAACTCCTATGACGGAATAAAATCCGAAGCTCAGAACCTTGCACAACAGTGTGGAATAAATACTGTGTTTGAGTCGCGACGAATGAAACGTTTGCGAATATCTAAACGTCATTTTGATGAATTGGCTTGTGACTATCGATTTGAAAACGGAGAGCAATAATTTAAAGTTAATGTATTTTATTAACGTTTGGATACAATAAATGTCCAAATTAATCAGAGGTTTGCAGGGATGACAACTATAACAAACTGGTTTGTTTTTTGGAACCAAAAAACATCATTCAATTACCAGAAAAAGAGATTTTTAAAGAATGTGAAAATCTTTCAAAAAAATATTGTAAAATTATATCTGACCAATTTTCGAATCAGTACTTTCTCTGTTAAAAAAGATTTGACACCTTTAATATCTATTAGACAATTTTCAAATTTACTTCTGGAAAAATATGGTTGTTTGGAGAGTGAATTTTCGAAAGTGTACGTTGTATTAATGCTATTTCTTACACTATCAGTTACAGTTGCTAGTGTGGAAAGAACATTTAGCAAATTAAAAATTATTATGGATTATAAAAGAAATTCTATTGGCCAAAGTAAATTACGTGATCTCGCGTTATTATGTATTGAACAAATGGATATCAAATATCTTGCAAATGCGAAAGCAACGAAGAAACAATTTTAATTTTGAAATTTCATGTTGTACCTATCATATTTTTCTCTCCTAGGACAATATAATGTGTAAGCAATAAAGTGCACAACTCAAGTATTGTCGAGAGAAATCACACGAAGTTTTGTACTAAGTTCATATATTCTAAAATTTAATTAACTTTCGAATGTCTCAGGTGCGTAGTGGTTGAGTCACTTTGAAATGGCAGTGATATCATTTCGTGACGCCCCTGCCATCTCAAAGTGGAATAAATTATAGATAAATTTTTTTGCAGTAGGGGCCCGAATAATATTTTGCGGTGGACCAAAAATTTTAAGTTCCGCCATTGGTAGACAAACTATCATATTGACAATTTCTCATTTTCAGTTTCTAATTTTAGAAAATTAATAGATCGAATCTATTATTATCGATTTAAAATTCCATTATCGATAGTCAATAATACCTGGAATCAATCATTTTATTTACACTAACAAGTAAGATTTACACAAACAATTTCTCACTCTCAGTATTTTTTTTTTTACTTCGGAAGTCAGTATTATTAAATCAATTATAAATTCAACATGGATAATCTCTATAAATCATGGTAATTAATATAATAAAAAATAAAAATAACATAAAAATAATACTTCATATTCTATTTAAAATATATTTGTGGCTGTAGTAAATAGAAATCCAAAATATGCAGTCATCACAAACATCGTTAAAAATCGATGTTTATGATCCAAAAAAAATAAATGTTCGAAATACTACGCAATATTAGAGATAAATTATTATAAATTTAATATAAAAATAAATTATTTTAATCATATAAAACCAGTATAAGTTGAAATACGATTAATCATTCATTTCAGTATGTAAATTAGATAACTGTCATAAATTCAAAGGACTGATGAATACGTCGGTTTAGTTTAATTTTATTTAAAAATAGTGATAGTTGGTCGAAGGTTCGAAAATTTAGGTTGCTAATTGATTATTGTTAAACAAGTAGGTGTTTTATCCTTACTTTTTATTAATAATAAACCCTGTTTATTTTTAAATCTTAATTGAAATAATACAGTAAAATTTCATAAAGAATGTAATTCTCGATGTAATATTTTAAATATATTGTTTTTATTGCTCTATATACGCATATAAAATAGAACATATTGAATATTTAATTTAAATAAAATTTAGTTATCGTGATAAATATTTTTGTAAAGTTATTGTAATGTTTACTAGATTTAAATTTATAAATTGCAAATGCCAAATAGGTTTGTATCTTTTTACTTTATATAATAAAAACGTAAAAAAGTTTAATATGCTGATATTAAAATACTTCTAAAAGAAGACTTTTTAATAATATCATCAAAATATTAAAATTATCAAAAGATAGTTATCATATTGAAACTTTTCTTTTTTCAATTTTCAGATTTATAATTTTTTTAAACTTAAAATATTTTGTAACTCCACTTTTTGATTTATGGTAGTTTGATATTTTTCAATTTAATTGTTTCTAGAATTAATTTGTTTATTGAAATGGTAATTTTAATATCCGTAGTGTGATTTATAAATTTTATTTTTAATTACTTTTAATTAAAAGGTTTTTAATTTTATAGATGTAAAAAATAAATCTTTAGTACAGTATATTGGATAAACTTCAATTTTCGGTATATTTAGATATTAATTGCACCTTTTTATCTAGATCATTGTAAATGACAAATGGTTATTTGCATAAGAATCTTCCCGTGATTTACTTTTTCTCTTATGCTATATTTATTTATTTATTTATTTTATTTTTTCTATAGGACACGTGTTTTTATTTTTCACATTGCATTGGCTTGCAAGCTTTACAACATGAATTATCTTACAAGGCGAGGTTCAGACATTCGGGTCACCGATTTTTTTGAAATTTCGCATACTTGTAGTAGTCTCCTAGGACAATATAATGTGTAAGCAATAAAGTGCACAACTCAAGTATTGTCGAGAGAAATCACACGAAGTTTTGTACTAAGTTCATATATTCTAAAATTTAATTAACTTTCGAATGTCTCAGGTGCGTAGTGGTTGAAGATTTGCTTTTACAATTGTGTGATCGCTGGTTCAATTTTTAGCTTTGACAATTTTTTTATTTTTATTTTATTATTATTTTTCTATTACATTGTTTTATATAAATACAGTTATTTATATATTTTTTTTGTTTTAAATATTTTATATACAGTATGTTTATATCAACGATGGTTTCTATATATTTTTTGTCAATAGAGGACGCCACTTTCTATTCTGTAAAAATACTAACTTTTTCTGACTGTGTAAAATAAGTGTGGTTCATTTGAAAATTACTTCTCCCCGAATTTGTAACAAATAAAACTTCCGAATGATCGATAAAGTTTTTAACAATCGTTGAATGTAATAAAAACCAAACAATGTTTATCAAAATCAGTTCCACGAATTGATTCACAATTAACAAACGATATAGGCCAATTAAGAAGCCGAAGATGTAATAATTAACGAACGATATAGGCCAGTTAAGAAGCCGAAGATGTATGATTTCATTTCATTCGAAACAAAAATAAAATTAGTGAATCTAGCTAAAATCCATAGAAAAGGTTCTCGTAAATTATTAAAGAAAGATGGGAAAAAATTAAAAATTGGAGGAATATTTTCCAATAAATATGCTATTATCAATAATTATAAATTACTATTAATAATTAATTATTACAAGTTAATACTCTTATAGAATGGAAAGTGGCATCATCTGTTTTCTTATTAAAATGGAAATGACATCATCTGTTGACCAAAAAAAAAAAAATGTATATATCAGTATATACATAAAATATTTAAAACAGTATATATCAGGATATACATAAAATATTGTTCTTTTCCGTTAGCCGGGCGCAAATGTCGCCGCCCACCGACTAGTGTATAAAATACGAATCGACAATTCCGTTGTGTTTGAGTCACTCCAAAAAACTATACATTAGAGAATTCGCTTGCGCCCGGCTAACGGAAAAGTACCAATAATAAAATAAATAAATAAAAATAAAAAAATTATCAAAGCTAAAAATTAAACCAGCGATCACGCAATTATAAAAGCAAATTTTCAACCACTACGCACCTGAGACATTCGAAAGTTAATTAAATTTTAGAATATATGAACTTACAAGTTAGTACAAAACTTTTCGTGTGATTTTTCTCGACAATGCTTGAGTTGTGCACTTTATTGTTCACACATTATATTGTCCTAGAAGTACTACTACAAGGTATGCAAAATTTCAAAAAAAAATCGGTGACCTGAATGTCTGAACCTCCCCGTATGCGAAATTTGAAAAAAATCGGTGACCCGAATGTCTGAACCTCCCCTTGTTATTGTCAAATTAACATTAGGGAATTTGGGGTATTTAATGGAAAAAAAAAGTTTTTCGATGTTCATGTGAAAGTGCTTAGTTTTTTGTGATTGATTAATCTACACAGGATGAATTCTTAATTCATGATAAATCAGCTTTTAAGCCAATGAAATGTGAAAAATACATATATTGTGTGGACTTTATATTTTGTTTGAAAGAAAACTGCTTTTATTTGTTACAAATCGTCTCACGAAGCTTTGAAGTTATCGAGAACGGTAATCGAACTTGTTTGGCGGTGATCGTCTAGTGCAGCGTTTCCCAAACTTTTTCTATGACGGGAACACTTCACAAATCTGAAATTTTTTCGGAATATCTTGGTTATTTTATAGTATAGGTAGATGATAATAAATAAATAAATTAGGCAAGTAAGAATAACAGTTAAGAAAACAAAACAAACTTTTATTATTAAATTATAATTATGTAAAATAAAACACATGAAAATAATAAAATAAAACTAGCGACTCCAGTTTCATCTTGGTCAGCATTTAAAATCATGTGGTCGACCGGATGGTCGCGTGGTAAAGTTGCGGCTTACCACTCTGGTGGACCGGGTTCAAATTCGGCCCATACCTCCAGTGTTTCAGGAGGGATCAGGGTCCGGCCCGTTGAACTCCACTGTTCAATCATCCGGTTGACCCATCATCGGTGCTGGTCAGCCTGATGGGCTCTAACAAGTAAGTGGTCAACGCCTGATACAGTAGATCCCTCGTGTGATATGGCGGCTTAACCTACCTAACCTCTAATCTTAGATCATATGAGGCTTATATCAATTTTCATAATTTTTTACGGAACACATTGATTTTTCGCCGAACACTGGTGTTCCGTGGAACATAGTTTGGGAAACACTAGTCTATAGTCGACGACAAGTTAAGAATATAGCACTGTGGAAGCTATGCCGGTCTATTCACTGGATTAGCAGAAAATATCAATACGCGGGACTGTACGATTATCAATAATAGGGAGGAACGGTTTTTAAAAAGGGGAGAATAACTTATAGTATTGCTACTGATTTATATAATTTATTTTTACACTTCTAAACAATTTTTTAAAATCAATATTGTCGTTACTGATAAGATATTAAATATTGTATTTTTATTTGCTTATGATAAATTTATAAATAAACGTTTTATTTATTTTATTTATTAACAAGATACATTGGCAAAACCCAAAAGGATAGGGTATCAAGAGCCTCCCCATAATAAAAAAAATGTAAATATTTAAAAATGAATTATTTTCGTATTTTTTATACTGTTGATTTTTAATCATTAACACATAGATTTTAGTATTTTAGGTATTTCACACTGCATGTCAGTTTCTGTTTTGATAACGATATCATTAAATTATTCGCGTTACCGTGAAGGACTATTTCTTATGTTGGAGTGATAAAGCTGTAAACAATATCTACAGCTTCTACAGTGCTACATTCTTAACTTGTCGTCGACTATAGTCACTCTAGTAGATATTTTATTTGGAATAGACAAGTGAATTTATAAACTCTAACAAAATTATTTTATACATCTCATATTAGAAATAATAATAATAACCGTACTAAGAAAGTCAAATCGAGCCAATTGATACTAGGGACCAAAACACTAAATACAATGGGTAGTTTTTTGTTTTAATTTTAATCTCCACTTTACCCAGGAGAGAGCAATGGATGTAATACTTATTTCCTTGGTTGATTGCTTGGTAAAAGACCGGCGTTCGAACCGGAAGATCGCTTACGAGGGCACTGTAGGTTAGATGCTGATGCAGGCAGCGCTTCGGGAAAACTCCTGGGACGATGCTTGAAAAGGGGTGAACAGAGGTCACTCGGACTCCACGATTGACGAATCTGCCAAGCAGGACTCTTTAATTTATAGCCCTTTTTAATTTATGCCTCTTGGGATATGTTTGGGCCAAGATAGAGTTCCTTCACCTCCGACGCCAGTGTGTTTCTCGAACCTATAGCATTCGAATCCCCGAGGGGCCTGATTCGGGTGAAAGTGGTTTCCTATTTGCTATTTCGTTTTAAGAGAATATCTTTAATTTCCCCCAAAGCTTTTTCTTCTTTACTCATCCTCCTCACGTCATATCTCCGCATGACTCATCCCAGGTCATCTATAGTCTATTTCAAAATAACCTGACAGTAAATCACTACCATTGTTGTGGGTATTTCTATACAAAGGAAAATAGTTCCTATTAGTTATATTTAATATTAATATATTAAAATATAAAAATGATATATTATCCTATAATTTGTTGTTTTGGGAAATAAAATATCGAAATATTAAATTATTGAAATGATTTTAAAAAATATATTTTAAAATCACGTGACAAAATTTAACGAATGAAAGAGGCTTGTTTTAAATTTAAACAATGGAAAGCATGGCGAATGCTAGTTTGTTCACGTGCATTTATTTACAAATTGTGTATGAATACAGTAGAACCACCTTTTGGTGGTTCGGCTGTCAAGTTATCTTGAAACAGACTATAGTCATTACAAATTTGAAAGAAAACTGCTTTTACTTGTAGAGTACTATATTCCGTTTGATTTTTAAAATAAAATTGAAAGTTTAAATCCAGAATATCTTATTAGGAAAAATAAAATCAATTTAGATAATTCTTTCAACGATTTGGGATTAAAGTTTATCGAAGATTATTTAATTTTACTTTATATCCCATCCTACTGTTCATATTTAACTTTTTTCGACTGATTTGAAAAAGATATGCCACAGTTCTATAATTGTTTTTTTTTAATTATCATTCAATGTAGAAAAGTGAACGAATGTGATATGATTAATAGAATGTTTTGCATACAAAAGAATAAATTTTAAATATTTCGGAATTTTACTAAGTTTTGGAACAGATATATCGTCGTAAATAAAAAAAAATTACCTAACTTCTTAAAGGTAAGTCGTAGCTTATTTAAATTAAATTGATTTTGCATTCGATTCGAAACCATAAGGTATGTCTAAAATCGTTTAAAATATTCGATTATCTATGAATTACAAAAATATAATATTAATTCCGAGCACCAACTTTGGGGCCCCATAACTTAAGAACGGGGATTCAGCCCAACATGGAATCTTCAATATTGAATTCAGGAATATTTAATTAGGGGATAAGGTAAAGAGAGATGAAATTCTGCTGGAAGTTTTTTTACTCCTGTAGTACCATTATCGAAAATAGATAATTGCGTAATTTTTTAAGAAAATATCTGCTGCTAGAATCGCTTAAATTAAATTAAGTGGCCATCAACAAGGGTCAAGTATCAGGTGAGTAAGAGAAAAATGTTCGATAATTATTTAGGCCTACTTATGAAAATGTGAAGTTCTTGTTCAAATATAAAACATCCAAATTGGTCTTGATTTTTTAGTTTAGGTTTATTATTTTTATATGTATATTTTCATAATCATTATAAACTCGCTGTCACTATCAACATTTTATTGCTGTAATCGAACGATATAGCTATTAACTGCCATTTTTATGAGTTTAATCGCTGATTTTAAACTGTTTTATTCTTAAATTATTTTTGAATATCAAGATGTTCCAAACGTCCCAGTAATCCGATAAAGTGACTAGACGTCCTAGCACAGTCCCGACTTTTGAGTCTTTGTCCCGCTTGAGAAAATGTCCCGGATTTGTCGTTTTTTTACTTATAATTAAATAGTTTGTCGGCCGGATTGGCCGCGTGGAAACGCTTCGGCTTTCCACTCTGGTTCGAGTCTCGGGTCCCACCCCTTGAAAATATTTATCATGGGATCCAGGCCCGGCCCGAAGATCCCTGTCTTCCACAATCCGGCCGAGCCCTCCACAGGGGTGGGCAGCTTATGGAAGGACTTGTTTCGCCCCGCCACTTAGTATTCTTCCTGAATGGAAAGTGGCGTCATCTGTTGACAAAAAAAAAAAAATTTTTATAAATAAAAAAAAATAAAAAAATTTTATTTAATCTCTTAAAAAAAAAATATATATATAGTTTTAAATTTTTTAATATGATCTTTATTCTAAAAATTAGCTTCTGAAGAATTTTTCTTCCAAATTTTTAGTATACATAGAATATGATCACCCTAATTGAGCCGTTCACAAGCCAAATCGATTAACTCCACTTTTTGAAATTTTTAAAATATTAATTGTAAAATCTCTCTTACCTTCTTAAAACAAATCAGAGATTTATTAAAGTTGTCTCTGAGTTCATTTTAAAATTGGGAAAACTACTGTTCTCCCATCCTTACGTATAAGTCCACGAATGTGATAGGTCTAAGCCTGTCATTCCGTTAGGTTAGTTAAGCCACCATATCCTCATGAGATATTTTTATTTTAATCGAAACAAAAAAAAATTTTGCGCAGTAGCACAACTTGAACCTTTCTTTTTTTTTCTTTCCACTAACTATAATCAGAAATATTTTCATATGAAATTTATTTTACCATTCTTTTTTTTTTCTTTCCACTAACTATAATCAGAAATATTTTCATATGAAATTTATTTTACCAATATCTTAAGATAAAATTTGCTTCAAAGTTATACTGACTTTATCTTAATATAATTTCCATCAAAAGAGCCAGAATTAAATCCACAACTTGGAATACTATCAGCAAAATGAGTGCCTATTCTACTTATACTAGTTTTCAAAACTTTTGCAACTATACAAAACTAAGTTTCATAAAACAATAATTGCATATTACAGTGGGTGATCAGTTAACGAACATAATCCATTCTAAGATAATGTTCGTTATCTGAATTGTTCATTAACTGATCATCAATTTACCATTGGTTTTTATGGGAATTTGATTAATTCATTCTGAAGACTGAAAAAATAAATAAATAAAAAATTATATAATTTCTTAATACGTTTATTTATATGTAATAACAATAATACACATATGTAGTCTTACATTTTCATTTTTTATGTTTATTTTCCATTAAAGAATCTGTCCAATATTGATTACTTCTCTCTTCAGGATTTTTCGGAAGTAATTAATAGCATTGTCTATTTTTCGTAAGTAATTAATAGATCCCAAGCCTATTGACCTCATCCTGGTATGGGTGCATTCTAAGATCAAAATATTGTAAAATCTCTCTTACCTTCTTAAAACAAATCAGAGATTTATTAAAGTTGTCTCTGAGTTCATTTTAAAATTGGGAAAACTACTGTTCTCCCATCCTTACGTATAAGTCCACGAATGTGATAGGTCTAAGCCTGTCATTCCGTTAGGTTAGTTAAGCCACCATATCCTCATGAGATATTTTTATTTGGCGGCAGCCACTTACTGAGCTCATCACAGGCTGGCCAACATCCATGATGGGGTCAACTGGATGTTGAAGGATAAGGTTCAATGGGCCAGGCCTGGACCCCTTCTAAAAATTGGAGAAGTGGGACCCGGAACCTCCAGGATGGTAAGCCACAGCTTTACCACATGGCCATCTGGCCAATCCATCATTCCGTCAGTCTGTGGGTCCCACAGTTTGTTCTATGAAGTGTTTGTTATCCGAATTTTGATCATTATCCAAACATAAAAATCTTTTGTGAAAGTGTTTGTTATCCGATTTGTTCGTTATCCGAACAGTTTGATAACCGATCTCCCACTGTATTCCAAATGTGTACAATTTCTAATACAGTTATCCCCCTGCTTTACAAAAGTTTACTTGGCACTATTTCACTTTTACTAGAGATCTATATTAGTATCTGTTTTTGCTAACCAAAAAAAATTAAGAGAATTTTTGCTTTTATAAAAAAAATTGGTGAGATGGCCATAGGGTAATGCAGTAGCTTACTATCCTGGTGAATCTGGACTGAATTCTGTTTCTCACATCTGTAGTTTTCAGAAGTAGTCAAGTTTTGGGCTGTTGAACCCTATCCTTCAATCTTTTCGTTGATCTCATCATGGGTGTTGGTCAATCTGTGATGGTTTCTAAAAGTCACTACTGCCAGATGCCAGATACAATATACGACTTAACCCATATGCAATATGGCAACTTAATTGAAAATGTACATGGCATTGTAAGTAAAATTATAGTGTACATACATAATTTCTACTTTATATAAGGTGTGAATTTTCCATATCATTCCTGTTTACACTATAAAATGTTAGTTTAGATTTTGTTATTTGCTATGATTTGATAGGTTATTTTTATGGATTTGGAAATGCTCAAAAATTTTTCCCATATAAATTAATGATAATTGCTTCTTCACTCTACACCATTTTGGTTTACCAAAAGGTTTCATAAAAATGCTCAAATTTCATAAAGCATTTTTGTATAGCATATTTTCTATCCAAAAGCATATATGAAATCATGACAATATTTTCTTGTTCTACTGGAAAATGCTTCATATAATCAATGTAAATGTTTAAATAAATGAATTATTTTGTGTCTATTAGATTTAGTGAAAACCATAATAATTAATGTGTTTTTAAGAAATATTGTATTTACTTTTCAATCTTTTAATTCTAAATTTCTATAAAATTAGATTTATTTTTATAAATAAAAATTATCAGAACACAGTATAATCATCTGGCACAAGATCAAAATTATATAAATGAATTGGTTATTGTAACAAAAGTTGCAAAAGAAGTCCTGCAAATTCAATATTTAACAAATCTGGAACTTATGAAAAATAGGCAGAAACTGGGAAGCAATCTGTATTGTCAGAATGCGACTTAATGCATTTATTGTGCAACTTTTCTAGTTTTTTTTGTTATAAGTGTAACATCTTAAAATAGGATAAAAAAAATTAAAATTAAATAATTTTGATCAATGCTAACTCTGAAATAAAACACAAAATTATCTGGAATTTTTTTAACAATTATTGGATTTTATCCATTAATACACAAAAAATTATTAAACTATACCTGACTAATAGGATAAACTTGTAAAGCATCCATGCCTATTCTAGGGTTATAAACTTTTAATTTGCAATATCCACTGTCAACAACAAATATAATGCCATCAACTGCAAAAAATAATAATTTTCAGTTTTTTACTTGTCATATATATTTAATTCAAATCAGAATTTTTATTTTATCAACAGAATTTAATCAAAATATTTGATCAAACTAAGACTTATAAAATTATGCTAAACTTCAATAAAATAAATACATGTTTTTATTCATAAATAATGTGAAATAAAAATTTGTTTAAAAGCAAAATAATATTTAAATCTGAAAAGAACAATCACATTGATTCTGTAAGAAAATCTGAAATTATTTAAATATTTTGTTAATCAGGGTTAATGTTAATACTGTTATATTGAGAACATTGTTCATTAAAAAAATATTTTGCATATAATGGAATTCTACCAGTTTTTCCTTTTCTGATTTTAAATGTCCCATTTCATTTACCTGTTAATGATGTTTCAGCAATATTGGTTGCTACAACACATTTTCTGACACCATCTGGAGCCTTTTGGAATATTTTAGCTTGTAAATCACTTGGTAACTGTGAATAAATTGGAAGTATCGCCAACTGAGGAGCATTTTCAATTTCTCCCAAACGTTCTGAAATGATATTTAAAATGATGTTTACATGATCATTTAATGTGGCTGAAATTTTTTGAATTTTATTTACCTGAAATCAAATCACAAGTTACTTCTATATCTTCTTGACCAGGCATGAAGATTAATATGTCACCTTCAAAACACAATAATTAAAGTTTAAAATATATTTTTATTTTTTAACTAATTTAGTTCAATATCAAAATTACCAGGATTAGGTTGTAAGTGGATTTGTAATGCCTGCTTGACAGCAGCATCCACATAATCTTCTACGGGATTCTTGCTAAAAAATATTTCAACTGGAAATGTTCGTCCAGGTACAGTAAATACAGGCACATTTCCAAAAAACATTGCAAATTTAGATGCATCCATAGTTGCTGATGTAACAATCAATTTCAAATCTTGTCTTCTTGCAACAACCTATTTACATATAATTTTTTTTTTTTTAATTAAAATCACATTTTAAATTTAATTTATATTAAACTTTAAATGTTTTATAGGTAATAATATTACAATAATTGTTATCTAAATGCTCACATGTGACAGTTCAAACTATTGTTTTAAAATTACAAATTACTCTGTAAAGAAACTGAATTTTACTATTTTTAGAACATATACGCCTGTAGTAAATCCCAATATGTGTAAATTTCATTTAAATTGGATATATATGATAAACAGTGTGTTCTTTAATGATTTGCCAAATTTAAATCACAGATGCATCATACAAAACAAAGCAAAAAATCTATATAAATATGGGTCTAAAAATGTTTCCTTTATGAAACAACACAGGATATAAAAGCAAGTCTTATAAGGGCATTTTTGTTTGTTCAGTTTCTTTCTTATGCAATGAAAGGTTATTTTCAGCCATTCACAGACTATCCCAATAGCTTACACATTGTTGTAATTAATGTACAGTTTGTTTTGATGGTTGATTATGAATTACAACTTAATATAGCCATACAGGGATTAACAGACCTTTAAATTAATGAAACATTTCCAGATGCATGTTTATAAAAACCTTTTACATTGTTCTGATGAGTATCATTTGTGATTTAAATTTGTTCAGACCTTTTAGTAATACTGTATTGTTTTGACAAACATTCATCCAGCCTGATGAAATCTAATACCAATCATTTTCAATAGGATTAATTCCGTAGTCTCTTCCAAAATCATATATATGATTTTGGGAATGAAATAATCATATTGAATAATATTTACCCAAGATATTGATCTGATGATATTTTCAATAAATTTGGAAAATGATTTTTATTAAGAAAATTCAAAATTAACGAATAAGTTAAAAAAAATGGGAAGAGTTGACCAATTCATTGATCTAACTTGTTCAATTTAATTTATTTAATTTGATTATTAAAGTGAAACAGTTTATGAATAAATCAAAATTACAGTTTAATAATTAAAAAACATGCACATTCTTTAATCCAGAATTAAACTTGTGAGTATTTGTGATAACATCAATATCCTATGTGGTAAAGCAAGGATGCAAATCAAACAAAAATCCCATGAAAATGTTTTACCCACATTTATTTTTCCACTGGTCTGGTCCAATTAGAGCTGATTAATAGAGTCTACTATATTTATATAAAATAAGAATAAATGCTTCTTATGATCAAAACAATTTTCTGCAGATTCATGTTTATAAATTTATTAGTAGTCTTCTTACATTACTTTGGTCTAAACTATGTAGTAATAAAATGTACAAATGATCATTTTATAAAGTAAAAAATGATTATTTGAGGAAATCATTTTCTTAAATTATATATAATATGAATATTTTGGGTTTTATATTTTTTCAATATTACTTATAATTAATGTTATCCTTTCAAAATAAAAAATGGATTCCTTTGTATATAGAAATTTCATTACAAGAATTATATATAAAAAATTAGCATGCATATTTTCAAAAATGACATGAAAAAGTAAAATAAAAATTATTTTTTGTCATTTCTGATCTATTGTATATGTAAAAAAGTTATAGCATTTTTATGTAATTGTGCTATCTGGACTGCTGAGGAGGAGTGTATGTACAAGTGAAAACACATCAGTTATTAAAGTTTATTTTTGCCAACCTTTTGTGTATTATCTGTCTGTTTAGTGCCATTTATATTATTGATTATTTATTACAGTAAAAAATTATTGCATATGATCTACTATTACTGTGAACAATATTGTCACTGAAAAATGAAAATTAATAAAACTGATGTCACTTATTGAATAAATTTGAAGCAAATAGTAAAAGACAAAATTAAATGGTTTCAATATAATAAAATTAAGGATTAATATAAAAGATTCAATTTATTTTAAGCATAAAAAAAGACATCAACCTCTCTTAGTAATCCGAACAACACATCAGTACTCAAAGATCGTTCATGAGCTTCATCCATAATGACAACACTGTAATTATCTAAATCAGATTCTCGAAGAGATTCTCTCTGTAGGATACCATCTGTCATGTATTTAATTATTGTTTTCTGAAATTTTGAAAGGCTTTTGATTATTCAAGTTAAAACTAAAATTATTATTAAAGATGTGCAAATACACAAATTTTAAATCTAAATAAAATCAAATTTTTAAGATAATACAAGAATTATTATTAAGTATTATTTTATTTAAGTATTATTATTAAGTATACTTAAGTAAATTAACTAAGTATTATTACATAATACAAGAAAACATTATTAGCATTTCAACTGTTTTTATAATTTTATATAAAAATATAGAATTTATAGAGTCTCTATATTTAGAGTTTTTCCTGCATTTCTCAACCAATGAGAAGTGAATATAGGTAACCCTCCAACACACTTTCATTCTAAACAATTAGAAAATTGCAAAAATTCTCATAACATAAATTGGTATATCTAGCCACCAAAACAAAGTAAATTTGTTATATCATGGAATTTGCATTCACATCCACCATGTTGGTGGTGAGGAAAGCTAATGTAGCGGTTGGTTTCGTTTTTCTAACATTGAGCAGTCCATCCAATATGTACATCCAGTGCTGTTCTACACCATCACTAAATGTTACTCTGATATATGATATATTGTTATTATTCTTTGATTCAAAGATTCTTCAAATTTTGTTACATGTTTACCTAAATACGAATTGTATTCATGGTATTCATAGTCTGCTATAAAACTAATCGGGTTAATTGCACAGATATTCTTGGATTCAGAAATATTGTAGTGTATAAAGCTCGTTAAAAATCATGTTAAAAAAATTAAATATGTATTACTGTCATAAAATAAGGGGCGCTCTGGGTTGTGGGGCCCGAGTGGTGATATTTCTGTCTTTGCTGTTATTAAAAACTACGATATAGTGTCTGATAATTTTGCTAGAGAAAAACTAAGCATACAGATTATAATTTACTAATAAATTTAATCTTTTTCATGATTTTAAGTTATTACGGACAGTATAGCATTTAATGGTAAATACTGAGTAGGCAAATTTAACACTAATGATTTTGATAAATATAATAAAATAGCCTGAAATACATTTTTGATTCAAATAGTCTTAAATTTCAAAATTAAAAAAAAGGTATAAAAATTCTGTTTAAGACTATAGATACAAGCTCAGATTTTACCTAAAAAACAGAGCTTGTATCTATAGTCTATTCTTAACTTTTATTATTATTTTTTTTATATTTAATAAAATAATATATACAGTTGATTCCACTTAATTGGGACTAATCTATTTTGGCCTAATTAAGCAGAATCAACTGTAGTTTCATAACAAATTCCATTATAAGCACAATTGATGAAATGCTTCCTAACCACAAAAATATTTTCTAATAGCAGCAATTTTAATGTGCTATGTATAAATCAGCAGATTACAAAAGCTATCAGATTATACAGCTTTAAATTTTTGAAATAAGTTGAGTTTTATTTTTAAGCCTGAACTGAATCAAGTTTATTTTGAAACTGTACTCAATTTGAATTTCAAACAATTTGCACAAGTCTAAGTACATTATATTAAAATTAGAAATGTTATTTATTTCCTAATAAATGGCTAACATGACTTTTTAAATACCAAGAAATAGCAAATAACACAACAGTAAACAGCACTCATTTTAAAAACAAATATATTTACTAGATCTATTAGCCTAGATTAGTTAGTATAAATGCAGTTCTTCAGTTTATGTTTTGCATATTATTTGTAAAAATTTTTATGTACAGTCAATTATCATTATCACAGTAGTTCTGTTCTGTAAACTCTTTGTGAACCATTTTATGCCTATGGGAAATATTGAGTTGAGTTAGGCTCCTGCAAACATTTCTTCCCAACATTTTCATACTTTGCTTTGTGTGTTAATAGTCAAATACATGAATACGAAATTTGCGAGTAACAAGAATCGACTATAATCATTTTTAAACTGTAGCTCAATATAGGAAATCATATTAGTTTTAGTTTATGTATAATGTCAGAAGCAACACTACAGAAAAAAATTTGTTATTTGAAATATTGTAATTTTAGGTTCTAGAATGTAAATTTCTTTTAAACCTTTTATTTATTCTATATTTTTACTGTTTATAAATCTTGAGAGGAAAATTATAAAAAAAGATAGAATTTTTGCAACTAGATATGATGGGAATAGTCTAATGTAAACTAACTAGGGAAATATAAAAACCAAATTAATCCCTAGTGTGATTATTTAGAATTAAATTGGAATTTTTAATAACTTTTTTTATAACAAGGTTAAGATGCCATCATCTGTTGAGTTAATAATTAATTCTTTTAAAGTTTGATCTAAGGTGATATATTTGGTTTGAATTTAGGACATTTATAAATTTTTCAGATATTACAGCTAAGAAATATTGCTAATATTTAATATCATATTTTGTATAATTTGTAAGCTTATAACTAATTAAGACAAAATTGATACTTTCTTTAAGAATCAATATTCTTCTTGGATATGTTAACTGTTTGAATGAATGTGGGAATTTTGAATGTGCTTTTGTGATTTTGTCAGGATTAAAAAAAATACCAGATCATCAATATTTAGAAAATTGGTAGTCAATCTGTAATTGTATACAGCCAGTGAAATGAGAAATATTAGATTATACTCAAAGATTTAGCCATTGGAAGAATAAAAAGTGAGAATAATGTAGGATAGCAAGAAGAAAAAAAAAAGTTTAAATAGAATCCTTACCAAAAGAAAGTGTGATATAATAAGAGGAAAAAAAGAGAGAGGAATCTTTTAGTCAACTCTTATGAGGATCAGATGGTGAGGAATTCTACTCATCATTCACAAGAATTAAATAGCTATACACAGAATCATAACTGTTATTCTTTAATTACTGATATAATTTGAAATAAAAATATCCATACCTCTGATGTACAGTCCTCAAATCTTATTGCATAACCTACTTCTTCACCTAAACTAACTCCCATTTCATCTGAAACTCTCTTAGCAACTGACATAGCAGCAACACGTCTCGGTTGGGTACATCCAATCATTCCATACTTACTATATCCATCTTCATGAAGATACTAAAAAATTAATTAGTAATATGTTACTATGTTAACATTAAAACAAAATAAAGATGAAAATATTAAACAAATTAGAGAAATCTATAATCAAAAATCAACAAACAAGTAAAATTATTCCCAATGGTATATTTTTGAAAGACTAAATAAAATGAAAGTATTTTCCAATTTATGTAAATAATTGGGACTAGAGATTTTACATAATTAAATTTGCTTAAATCGGGAAAGTAATTTTTTAATAAAAATTACTTTGTAATGGTAAAAAATTTAGTTATGGTGATTACACACACACAATTTTATGGCATCATATTCTCTGTTTGAAAGGGAACAATGCCTTATGGATTTAAACTTGTACCTTGCCAAAAACAGTACAGTAAGACCTTGCTTAACACTGCTTTGTTTAACGCTGTTTCAATATAACACAGTTTTTTCAAATTATATATATTTTATTGATTCACTTTATAACTGTTTGAAAATCGACCTATTCAGATAAATCTGAAAAATAGCACTAATTTGTTGATTGATACTCCTATGCCATCTCACAATGCATTTGATATCAGTTCAGTGCAGTACATACAAAAGTTTGCTGGGTCACAGTTCATATTTATGATCATTCAATGTTATTTTACAGTTAATGTTAAACCATTATTACTGAAATTATGGATCAGTTTATACAAAAAACGATTCAAATTTTAATATATATATTTTATTGATTCACTTTATAACTGTTTGAAAATCGACCTATTCAGATAAATCTGAAAAATAGCACTAATTTGTTGATTGATACTCCTATGCCATCTCACAATGCATTTGATATCAGTTCAGTGCAGTACATACAAAAGTTTGCTGGGTCACAGTTCATATTTATGATCATTCAATGTTATTTTACAGTTAATGTTAAACCATTATTACTGAAATTATGGATCAGTTTATACAAAAAACGATTCAAATTTTGATAGATGTTCAAGGCAAGACGAAATATCATGGATGAGATGTCTTGCTATTGACAGCTGCTCGCTGAACGATGAGGAAAAGGCAAACGATTTTTCGTTAGATGATTCTTAACAAAAAAACAAAGTATCAAATGAAGAAAAAACCATCATCACAAACAAATTATTTATTTGAATCTTTTTGATTTTCATGAATGATTTATTAATAGAAATTGATATTAGTGATAAAAATGTCTATAATTAATGTAATACAATAGTAATAATACATATATGTACCTTTTTTTTATTTTATAATATTTTTTTTATTCACTATCCTGTTTCACCTATTCCAATTATTTACGTGTTCAGATGACCTCATTTAATGCTGTTTTGTTTAGCATTTGGTTTTTTTGAACGTATCCCCCATGTTAAACAGGTCTTACTGTATATGTTTATTTTAAAAATAAACAAATTACAGAAAACTATCTTAAGTTTGAATTTACAGAAACAAATATAGATGGTTGTATTATCTATATATCAGAAATCCAGGTGCTAATTATTGGTGTGAAAAATAGATTGTAATTGTTATTTATAATTCATTTAAATATTTTCTGTATCTTAGATAAAATTTACAGTACTTTGTATATAAAGTATGATTTATATAAACTAGGAAATATGTAATATTTAATAAATAAGGCACATTTAGATCTTGACTGTGATTTATAAACAATAATTTTGTATCATCGATTTTTTATTTATTCCAAAAGCTGTAAGCATATATTTAAGATTTTATATATTTAATGCTTATATTTAAGCAAAAAATCACATACATAATCTGTTAAATAAATATTTTAGTCATAAAAATATACCTATAATAAATTTAGGCTTGAAAAATTAAAAATATTTTATATACAAAAATTTTTACTCAAATTCCATATTGTTTATACATTAACTTTTGACAAACCTGAGTCAATTGTGTTGTCTTTCCAGAGCCTGTTTCTCCAACTATGATAACAATGCTATTCTCTCTAACAATATTCAAAAGCTCCTCTCTAACTGCAAAAATTGGAAGATATTGTCGCTGTTGAGTAATTGTTTTCTTTTTTGCAAAATCACTTGTTGCCTCTCCTGCATTTTTCATGTGTTTGGCAAATTTATGATCTACTTTGTAATCAGCTTCTCCATCTTCTGTCATTTTTTCATCCTACAAAAAAAAAGTAGTAATCAATATTTTTCAGACTTTTCATTAACATGATAGAAAAATCAATTTTTTTATCAATTGCAATACAAATGAAAAACTTTTAAATATAATTAATCTGTTTTTTCAAAATTATAGATAACTCATGTTGATAAATTAAGTATGATTTTTAAAACAGAAAAACACTTATTTTTGAAAAATTTGGTTTATAATCAAACAATCTTCAGTATACTTTATAAAATCTGAAAGATTTAATTTAATAAAACTATCTGAAAGATTTTTAAATGCTCCAAATTTGTTTCATTGTGATCAAATTAGAATAAAATTAAAATTACAAATACTGCAATAATTTCTCGCTGCAAATAAACAGATTTCTTGTTTCCTTTTTCAATAAATAGAATATTTAAATATACAGTATATATTATTTAAATATTCAAAAACAAATTGCAAGTATGTATATATTTTTTGCAATTTATTTGTTTTTTAATATTAAATAAATATATATTGTCCATAATTTTGTATTTTTTTCTGATTTTGCAAATTATCCAAGGAATCAGTTATCTAGAATAATTCATTTCCTAACTACTAACCTGATTAACAAGGAGTATAGTGCACAGATAGTTCTGGGGTTTTATGAATTTTTCAAAATATGAAACAATAAAAAAATTTAAAATATTAACTTTAATTGCAACAAATAAATGCTAAACATTAATAAAAAGGAAAAACAAATATTTTGAAACAAATTAATCCCTAGCTAAGGGTTAATAGTTTTTCCTTTTTATTAAAGTTTAGCACTTATTGCAATTAACGTGAATATTCACTAAGTTTAAAATAAATTTTTTAAAAAATATTTCAGAATATTTATTGGTAGTTATTTCCCTAGTTAGGTTGCTTTATAGTATATCATAAAAAACATTTCAATCCTCAAATGTAAGTATATACAATACAATATCATTGGATTTGTAGCAAGAAATATTGTCTGCTATGAAATCGAACAAATGAAAATGGTGACTGAAAAGTAGAAATTATGCATTCTTTGGTTTTACCAGCATGTTTTGCTTTATTTCTTCTAATTATAGGATATATTCTGTAAAATTCCAATATAATATATAACTGACTATTGCCCATGTTTGCTTTGGCTTATATTTACATTTCAAGATCCCATATTTCAAAATTTATATATGAGCAGTCTAACCATAGAAAGCCACTTCAGTTGATCCTCCCATAACAGCAGCCAAATAGATTTTATATAATAGCAGTCTTATCATCCAAACTTGAAGAATTAATTCCAGATTTCACATCACTTAATTTTTTCAGAAAGGGTTCCACTCCTCGAATCATATACTTCAATTAAATAACCCACCTCATCACAGGTGAGAGCAGCCTGTGCTGGAGATTGGAATATTTCACCATTTAGTATCCAACAGGATGGAAAGTAGCAAAAAACAAGAGAATCAAAAGCATATATCATATTAATTTTAATAAAGTTAACAGTGAATTAGTAAGATTATTATTTTCATATAAAGAATATTTTATTGAAATTGCTAAATAGTTCAAATATTAATTTTTACTAGGACAGTTTTCTTTTTTTTTTAATTTTAATATTGTTTTGCAACAAGAGATTATTAAATATCAGAACCATTTCAGAGCTTATCATAGACTATTCATATCATGATTGAATCCAATAGGCCTTCAAGAATAGAGATTGATAGGTTAAGTTCAAATATTAAAAAACATCAAAGTATGGAATCTGGAATTGAACCTGGTCCTTTAGGTGACAAAACAATCACTTCACTATATAATCTGCATGAATAATAATACTCCCAATCTATATATTATGAAACTTTAAGAAAATAGATTTTTTTTTTTATACATTGTATTAAGAAAACTAGTGTAATCGCTGATATAATTTTTTTTGTTGTTCCAATCTATTTATTATGGAACTTAAAGAAAATAGATTTTTTTTATACATTGTATTAAGAAAACTAGTGTAATCGCTGATATAATTTTTTTTGTTGTTTATTTCAGGATATTTCAGTAAAAAAAATGAATGGCATTTTTGGTATCAGGAATATATTACATTTTTCCATTTAAATAAAAGATAACTTAAATTTCTTCTAATTATAGGGTATAAATAAAAATTTCTTGTCATTATAGTGCTTGTGATGGTGTTACATGAAAATTTTTGCAACTTAATCAAATTCTAAATTTGATTTATAAACATTTTTCAGGAATTATTCATTTCTGTATACCAAGGTTAAAAAAATATCTTCATTTAGAACGCAATTATTCATGTTTTTGCAATTTTAAATTTATTTTACTAAATTTTTATTATGGTGCTCCAAATTAATGAATAATCACTTATCTAAAAAAATTAATTTTACAAGCATTCCAAATAAAAAACCGTACTGTACAATGATGTACCATAGAAGAATATTAAATAAATAAATAATATCTATAATATACATTTACTTTTTGATCTTTCACAAAGAAACTAGTTTCTATTACATTATGTTCTACTTCAATGCTATTAGTATTTCAATGATTTATTGAAATATTAATTTTGATTTTTGATTTTTGATTTAAATAAAAATCCAAAATCTTAAAATAAGAAAATAAAACTAAAATTAAATTTATGATTCATATATGTAATTTCATTTGTGATATAAAAAGAAATTTTATAAAAATTTAACAATTCTTACTGCTTCTTCCTTCTTTTTAATTCCCATTATTTCTCCTATTCTGGTTCCAGCTAATTCCCATTCTTTTTTCTGAGCTTTCTTCCGCTCTTTTTGTTCTCTATGAAACTTCACAATAGCACTTCCTTTACGAGAAATAATCGCCATATCCGAAGTGGAATCCTAAAATTTTACTTCTTAATAGAATGAACAATATATAACAAAAATTATTATAAATTCAAAACTTACCTTTACAGGTATAACTGGCTCAGGCTGTTTTGTGAAAACAATTCTTCCATCAAGAAATGGAGGTACAATATTATGAACAAGCAAATGAACCCTAGCCTCATTGTCTTCATCAAAATCATCATCTACTTCCAATCGCTGTACAACTCCACTTGTGAGCATTCTATTCGTTTCCCATTTTTCATTATCCTATTATTTTAAAAATCAATACTTAATGAAGAAACATCAATATTATTTTGCAAAGAATAGAACTTTTAATGGTTTTGAATATTTTAAAAGAGCTTTTAGTTTCATATGTCAATAATAACTTAGAATAAAATTTAAACTCAATTGATCATATAGATTATAATGTGAGCTCATCTTCTAAAATAAATATTGCTAATACAGATATTTAATTTATTCTTTTGTGTATTTGCTAACTTATTAATAAATTAAAAAAAAAATACAGAATTTATTGAGAATTGAGGGGGGGAAAGAAGAATTGAAATTGGTAAGAAAGTCTGGGAATTAGAATAAAACCCATTATCTAACATTTGAATATTCATATTCTCTTCTTCATAACCCTAGTTAATATCTTGTATCAATATTTTGTAATCCAGTGACATTCTGGTAGTAGATTATTTTAATCCCAATAATTATATAGCAGTATAATATATAATTTCAATAGGAAAGTGTTATATTTTCTCATGTTTATAAATTTTGACAAAACATTCAAATGAATAACATATAAAATTTCAATATGATTATAGAAATGATGACTTCAAAAGTATTGATAACATCCTCCAAATTGTTAAAAATAATTCTGGACATGTTATCAATGCCTGACAACAAAATGTCAAATATGAAGGAAAGTAAGAAATATAGTATATGTTATAATGTCAAAACTCAGTTTTGATATTTTTTGTTTACATATACCATAGCATATCTAGCAAGAATATTAAATTTTTATATCAAACCTTATTAATTTGTCTTTGTTGAGCAGACATTCGTTTTTTTCTCTTCTGTTCTAACATTTCTTCTTTTTTCTTTGCATATTCAGTTGAAAGTCCAGAAAATGGATTATGGACATCATCATATCCTTCATCCATTGAATACCATTCTCTGTCTAATCGTTTTTGTTCTTCTTCCCATTCATAACGATCTTCTTCAGTTCCCCAAGGCATTTTATCTACAAAGAAATAAAATTTTAGTTATTTACAGTTACAGTTACATAATTATTTATAAAATACAGTGAAACCCCGCTCGTGCGTTCCCGTATCGTACGACTTTCCCGCTTTAAACGTCTATTTTCGGAAGTCCGAGCATTTTCCTATACATGCAATGCAAAACTTTCCCTCTTCCTACGTTTTAATTATATAACTTTTTTATTATGACGTCATCAGAGTTTCCGGTTTCGTGCGTTTTCCCGGCTCGTTCGACTTTTCGGGCCGGTCCCCGAAAAGTTTCAAAATTGGGGTTTCACTGTATTATGTTTTTGTGTGTGTAATAATGCATGGTAAACAGTGAAATTTACTGTTTTAAATATATATTTCATCAAAATCTTTATTAAAAAATTTATGATGATCTTAAATTAAAATAATTAACTAGATACATTTATTTTCATAATAAATAGTTATTAATTGTATCAAAACTCCAATATCATTTATAAACTAAACTATTTTGATTAATCTTCAAGAATTTTAAAGGTTATTCAAAATAATTATAAATGATATTGACATTTAAAATGTTAAATTTCAGAAAAATAAAAATATTTTTAAATTGTTGATTGCAACCCACTTCAGAAACCACATTTTATATAGTGATTCAATACATGCGTGATAAAGATACAAACTGTATAAATTATTATGTTTGCTCATTTAAAATTGACCAATGCTACATATTTGTTATAAATAGTACACGGTAAAAATGGACCACTTTCAGAAAAGTTTTATTTTAGGAGTTGTTTTCAAAATATTTTTGAGCATTTTTTCAATTCATTGTGGCCCATTTTATTTTTTTCATAATTCTTTAGTGGGTAATGAATAATTTTAAAATCATTATTTTTTTAATTATTAATCTGTTCAATTTTCATTAAAAAGACTATGTAGCACTGTGTTTGAGGTATGTAATTAATTCTCATCTACATTCAATATACTCTCTATTCCATTAGAAACCTAATGGGAAATCCTTTAAGAAATGATAAAGCCAGTTTTAATTGAATATCAACTTCTGCTTTGTTATTTTATAACTTGTTTATAAATCAGCAGCAATTATTCTTTTAAACAGAATCCATATAGCGTCTGAATTATTATTCTAATTCTTTTAGTTATTCAGAGTCAAATATCAACACTAAAATTTAGTTATGTATATCACAATTAGAGTTTTAGTATTGAGTGGACTTAAATCAGAAAGTTCAAGTTTTCTCATATATAGATAGATTAAAATTCAAGTAGGAGAAACCAAGATTCTGTATAGGGTACAGTCAAATTTCCTTTTTTATTATACATCAATATTTATTAATAATGAATACATTTGTAAACAGACCGATTATTATTAAGCTCATTTTTTGAAGAACTTTTTATTGACTTAGCATTTTTAATTCTCTTGTTTCTCATCATCTAAACTTTAATAGAAATAATTTAAATTATATTAAATTTTTTATTAGATAAAAGGAAAATTGTTTTGTAAAAATACTATTAACATGTTTTGACTTATTTTTACATACTCTATGACCTTTCAAATTCTGATGAATTAAAACTTTACAGTTATGTCTTTTGACAGAATTAGTTTATTTCTTTGGTTTAATAAGTATCATTTATATAAATGTAAAGAAAGTTTACATAAAAGTGAAGACTTTGAAGCAAAAAGAGTTAATAAATAATATTCACCAAAAAAGCTCAAGCTTTTCTGAAGTTTTCTTAATATCAGCTTATTAGTTTAATTTTTGAAAACACTCAAAATTTCAGCAACTCTAATTGTAATTATCTTCATTGGTCTGACAATTTTGTCTGAAGTACTGAACTTACCTGGATCATATAATTTTTACTAAATCATAAATGTGTTATTATTACATAGTATGCATTATTTTCTTTATTTATTCATAACTTATCTTAATTTATAGCAGATTACAGATATAAAAGCTTACAGAAATTTATTTTGATTTATAAAAAATATTAAGATATATATAATTTAATTATTAATTATTTTAATAGGAAATTAAATAGTATACTTAATTATTATTAAGAATATATGTATTAGTTGTCATCATCAAATTTGTATTTTTCAATTGTGAAATTATATTAAAAATTGTATATTTAAAAATTTTTAGCTCTTAAATGCATTGTAATTAAAATTGTGAGTATAAACATGTCAAAATGTTATTTTAAGAAGCTATTCTTTTTATGTGCTATATATTTTCATCTAGTTCTAATTAGATTAGGAAATAATATTCTTATCATGAGATAAATATACTAAGTATATGGAAGGTGTGTCATCATAAAACATTGCATATTTATAACAACACTGAAATGGTATTATCAATAGTCTTATAAATATACAATATCTTGTATTAGAGCATATCTGCATATCTTATAATCTTTAAATACAAAATATGATAAGATTTTATCAATGAAACTTTATATCTTGTATAAGATGTTTGCATATCTTATAATCTTTAAATACAAAATATGATAAGATTTTATCAATGAAACTTTATAATTACATTATATTATTGTATTTTTTATTATTACCTCTTCTACTTTCAAGTGGAGTAGAACCCATTTTCCTTCTATCATTTGCCCATGAATTATATTTATGAAAAGGAGTAAATCGAGGTGTCTCATCGTGAATATTTCTAGATCTACTCCAATGAAAAAAATAATAATTAGAAATTTTAAATAAAAAAATATATTTATCTAAAATTCCTTAATTAAATTCTCAATTTATTGAATTCAAATAAGAACTGAATTTTTAATTCATATTTTTTACCTTTTCTCTGAATAAATACTGTCATCATCTTTACGTGGATTAGGTGTGGGCAAGTCCCAAGTTGATAATCGAGATGGTGCTGGATCATCATCATCCCAATTACATCTTGATGGTGTATCTGAAAATTCAATAAATATAAAATAAATACACACACACACACACACACACACACACACACACACACACACACCACACACACACACACACACACACTACACACACACACACACGTACACACACACACACACGTACACACACACACACACACACACACACACACACACACGTACACACACACACGTACACACACACACACACACACACACACACACACACCACACACACACGCACACACACACACACACACACACACACACACACACACACACACACACCAGAACAATATGTGCTAGTACTATATATAGAACTGATGTTAGTTGCATTAATTTTCAACTTCAGGAATCTAATCGACCTCAAAACTATCATTCAATTTTCAACTTTTATAAATTTTTAAGAAAAAATGGATTTTTATTAAAGTGCTAGATAGAAAGTAAAATTTTAAAAGTTCCTTATAAGTTATAAGGAGTTTTTAAAATTAGATGTAGCTGATTTGAATTTTTAGGGGCCCCAAAGCCTTGCTCGTTCTAGGGCCCCTAAAAATGCAAATCCGACTCTGATCAATCCAAATAATTTGATGACTATCAATAGATTTCAAAAATCTGTTAATGTCAAAAAAATAGGAAGTCATAGTTGGGCTATCTGATGCTAACCTTCAAATGAGCTGATTATGCAAATGAGGACACTTGCAAATTCTATCTCAAACTATAACAGATAGGGAAAAATTTCCAATTACAAACTTCTTCAGCATTCAATTCTGAACACAAAAAAACTTCATCCAAATCAAATGAATAGTTCACTCAAAACAAAAATATTTTTACATGCAAAGGGTTGACCTTTATTTCTGACATGTAAACAACAAACCAACACCAAAACATAATAAATAAATGGAAAAAAGAGCCTAATCTACAAGCAAAAACTAATCAAGGACATACTCAAAATGTTTTCCACCAGTACCCAAGTAAGAGGAAAACTATTAAAAAAAAAAATCTTGACTACTTTTGAGAAGCAAATCTTTGAGAAAGAAAAATCTTGAACTGATAATGTTACTATTTTAGATATGTTTTTTTAAACAAAACTATATATATAAATAAACTGATCAGTTTAAGATTTTATTTGAATAAATTTTTCTGTAACTTTTGAAAAAATAAATAATATTTACATACAGAGTGGAAGAAAAATATGTATCATTCCCAATAGGCCGGATTTACCAATAGGCCAACTAGGCCGTGTCCTAGGGCCCCGCAATTCTAGGGACCTCAAAACTATCATTCAATTTTCAACTTTTATAAATTTTTAAGAAAAAATGGATTTTTATTAAAGTGCTAGATAGAAAGTAAAATTTTAAAAGTTCCTTATAAGTTATAAGGAGTTTTTAAAATTAGATGTAGCTGATTTGAATTTTTAGGGGCCCCAAAGCCTTGCTCGTTCTAGGGCCCCTAAAAATGCAAATCCGACTCTGATCAATCCAAATAATTTGATGACTATCAATAGATTTCAAAAATCTGTTAATGTCAAAAAAATAGGAAGTCATAGTTGGGCTATCTGATGCTAACCTTCAAATGAGCTGATTATGCAAATGAGGACACTTGCAAATTCTATCTCAAACTATAACAGATAGGGAAAAATTTCCAATTACAAACTTCTTCAGCATTCAATTCTGAACACAAAAAAACTTCATCCAAATCAAATGAATAGTTCACTCAAAACAAAAATATTTTTACATGCAAAGGGTTGACCTTTATTTCTGACATGTAAACAACAAACCAACACCAAAACATAATAAATAAATGGAAAAAAGAGCCTAATCTACAAGCAAAAACTAATCAAGGACATACTCAAAATGTTTTCCACCAGTACCCAATTATAGTTGAGCATGATTCTGGATGGAGTTCCTCACAGGCTTTAGAATCAGAAGAAATCTATGCACAAGCAATAATGATGCAGTCTTGAGGATCCTCTACTGTTAGTATACAATGAAAGTTGCTGTGATCTCATCAGTTGCTGTTTGTGGGCAACCTGATCTTAGGCATTTCAAGGAATTAACGTATGATAGATCTAAGTGTTCATGCTGAGGGATATTTTCCCTGATAATGTCAAGTTGCAGCAGCAACATTCACATTAACAATACCATAAAGCTTATGATCATGGCAGTCATTTCATTAAGTGTGTACTCAGCCATTGTCAAGGAACACAAATTGAATTGTACATGCATGAATGTGGCTTTTTATGTCAATTGAAAAGGAAGATGATACTGTTATGGAAATCTTCAGAACAAAATATGAAAGAGCATGTGACATGATTTGCATGTAAAAATTTTTTTTATTTTTGAGTAAATTATTCATCTGAGTTTTGATGAAGTTTTTTTAAATAGTGTTCAGAATTCAATGCAGTACAAGTTTATAATTGAAGATTTTTCCCCCTATCTGTTATGGTTTGAGATAGGATTTCCAAGTATCCTCATTTGCATAAATCAGCTCATTTGAAGGTCACCATCAGATAGCCCATTCATGACTTCCTATTTGTTGGCATTTAACTATCACAGATTTCAAAAATTTGTTAAAGTTATTTGGAGGGATACAGACTTCTTTCATCCTGTATAATCCTCAATTAACATTTTTTGATTATTAATATCAATGACTTATTTTAAAATAAAAGTTATTAGCAAACATTTATTCAATTTATCCTGTTAATTTAAATACCTTTAAGTTGAATGCTTGGAGTAGGAGGTTCATCTCTCCTCCTCGGACTCTCATCCCAATTGCGATTTAATCTTTCACTATGTCTTTCAGATCTTGGTGATCTATCTCTGTCTTTGCCTCTATGATATCTTAATTCATTTTCATCTAATAAAATTAATAATTTTGAATTAATAAAAACTACCATAAGAGATTTTTAAATTTTATTTTTTACCTTTATATCTATTTCTACTAGAATCATGTTTGTCTTTTTTAGATGAAGCATATACTCCTCTTTCACGATCTCTATCTTGGCGTTTGTGTAACCTCAGCTGATATTCTTTACTAACACCTCCTGGATGTGATGGTGTTTCAATTCTTAATGATCGATAATGCCTGTAAATTTAAGTTAATTAGTTTTATTTCCAAAATTATTTAAAAACAATAAGTTAGTGTATTTAAACTGAAGTAAATAAGTTTTCAATAATTGTTTTTATACTGGAAAATAAAGTTGAATAATCATATAGAAGTTCATTCTTCTACTGTTTATTAGAAATTAAATAATAAAATCAATAGAAAAGGCAAAAAAATGAAAAAACACATTTCTGACTTTATTTGAAGAACATTTTTCATCTCTGTTTGAATTCATTAATTTATCATCATTTTTTCATTTTTTTAACAAATAAAAAAATAATTTATACAAACCTATCATGTGGAATATTTTTTTTGGAATTTTCATTTTCATCATCATCTTCAGCATCTTCCCATTCATCTTTATAAGACAGAATTTTTGAACGTTTTTGCTCTAATTCTTGCAATTCTTTTCGCTTTTTTGCAGCGAGAACATCTAAGCCAAGAAGAGATTTCCTTGGAACTTTAAAATTCTCACTGTCATCAGTACTTTTTTTCTTAATGATAAGCCCACCAGTTTGATTAGTAATTCTTTCAAGACGATGTATTGAATCATCATTCATTGTTTTCTAAACAAAAATAAAAAAATCAAAAATTATTTATCACTAAAAAAAAAAAATCATTTATATTTGGAATTAGATAATTCATCTAACATATTAAAATTGACTTATTTATTTAAAAATTAATTATTTAATTAGATAATTTCTTAAATAATTTTTTAATATCTTAATTATAGTGAATTGCTAAAATTTCATCAATTTAGTCTCAAAAAATCTTAACAATTGCAAATAAGATATAACAATGTTATGTATTTGAGGTATTTGTGGAGTTAGTACTAAAAAAGATATTTATAGAATTCTGAAATTTGCAGAATTTACTGCATTGTAGCAGACACAAACTTATACAATATAGAAGTAGATTGAAGATTCTCATTATGATGGATAATAAATATGCAAAAAATTGATTTATATTTGTATCATTATTTATCATCATCATCATCATCATCATCATCATTTGTATCATTATCATTATTGTACATTTATTTTATTATATATTATATAATAAAATAATATGTATTATAGTATATAATACATATTATACTGTGTAATATTTTCAAATTATATGGTCTTCTTTAGCAAAAATTAACAACAGAATATTAAGAACAATTCATTATAGCATTTAAAATTATAAAATTTAAATCAAAATTTACAGAGATACATAGTGTGGGTGGGATTCAAATGGTTGTTTTTTAAAAAATTTAACTGCTGAGGAGAAATTCTGATACCAAGTACGATATTTTATTGCATTTATACCAAATGCATATTTTAGAATTAACGTCCAAAATGTTTAATATAGTCACAAGAGTAAGTGGGCTCTCAGAGTGCAGCAATGTTGGAAGTTTGTAGGAGTAAAGACAACAATAACTGGTATGCTGCCACTTTGAACTATAGTTCTGCAAAGCTAATTTGTACGACATTTTTCTTTTTATGATAATTTTTCATTGTTTATATTTTACTACAATCTGATTACTGTCTCGTTCTTAAAAATTATATAATTTCCAAGTTTAATACAAAAAAAATTTTTTGATACGTTTAATTTTTTTATATTTATTATTTAATCAATATGGTCTGCGAAAATGAGTTTTTTAATTATGTATAAATATTCACTATGGAATAGAAACTATTAAAAGAGATTAAATTAAAATATCTTTGATTAAAAAATATAATATATTGTCCCCTCCTTTTTTTTTTTTTTTTTTTTTTTTTTTTTTTTTTTTTTTTTTTTTTTTTTTTTTTTTTTTTTTTTTTTTTTTTTTTTTTTACAGAGAATAGATTTCTATTAGCATTGGCATAAAAGGAAAAAATTAAATTTATAATCTGATAAAAATAATTGTATTAGGTGATATTATTAATAAAAATCAGCAACATTGCATAAAAACTAAAATATAAGCATTTAAATTTATTCAAACAGCCATTAGATTTAATATACATCTGGTTGGCATTTTCATATCAGTCAAGTGCATAAGGTGTAGCATTCAACAGGTTAATCAATATTAATATTAAAAGTAAATATTAATTATATATTTATCGAAATAAAAAGATTAATTATGCAATAGAAAATAAAAAGCACTTAATGCAGCTGAGATAAATATATAAAGTTTAATAAATTATAATATTACTAACGTTTTCGGCATTGCGCCATCATCAGGTACAAAATAAGTTAAAAGTTTTGAGTTTAAGCAGTTTCTAAAACCTTTTTATGTAAAAAGATTAATATGCAATAATACAAGTTATTCAATACTACACATAAGTAGATTATAAACAAAAATATCACTAGCATTAGCAATTGCAAATGAATCAAATAAACAAATGAAATAATACTAACAAAATTTTCCTAAAATTAATATGGAAATTACGGGTATATATGAGCATAAATATCATCTTTCAGATAGAGAGTACTTAATTTATCATCATCTTAGTTTTCCTAGTTTTCTTCACACACTATATTTTTCAAAACTAAATAAGATAGTTGTAATGCTATAAAGGAGAGACACGTGAACAGAATCATGGACATATACAAGATCTCGAGATGGACAGGCTCCGATTTTCAGAAGTATCATTCATCTCTATTGTTATATTTTCCACCACTCCCTTAAGATTGAGGAAGTCCAAAATCAGCCTCATTTGCTCAAACTGATGATTTCTTTTAATTGAGATTGTGAGGAGGTTAACTTGGACCTGTCCTATTTTTATTTTATTATGCACTCTATTATTTATTTATCGTTATTTTCCTATATGCTAACGTATTATATTTTAGTTTAAAAGTTAACTTACTTCCCATTTTAGAGGGTATTTTGCAATGAATGGACTAATACCCTGTGTCCAAATTTTAATTTCTTTGTTTCAAATTGGTGATGGAGATGCTATGTTTGTATCCTATAATTTATAAAAAATTATCAAAAAATAATTTGTATCTTGCAGTGTGAGAATTGCGAGGTTAGCATTACTGTTCATTCGATATTCTCAAATGTTGTTTTGTAAATATATGTGTCGTAATCATATTTGGTCAGAATGGCAGCTGCAATAAGATTTGTAGCTGAAACTATGGAACTGTAAACATTAAAACTGATTTATCATCAGCGATTTTGTTGATTTTTGTCATCTCCTTTCCAAAATATGAAACTTATTTTCTCATCAAGATATTTTAGAGGGTATTTTGCAATGAATGGACTAATACCCTATGTCCAAATTTTAATTTCTTTGTTTCAAATTGGTGATGGAGATGCTATGTTTGTATCCTATAATTTATAAAAAATTATCAAAAAATAATTTGTATCTTGCAGTGTGAGAATTGCGAGGTTGGTATTATTGTTCATTCGATATTCTCGAATGTTGTTTTGTAAATATATGTGTCGTAATCATATTTGGTCAGAATGGCAGCTGCAATATGAATTGCTTCGACATGTGGGTAAGGACACCAAGGTCCGGGATTATTGACTCTCAAATTTTATAATTAAATTTGAGAGTTAATAATCCCGGACCTTGGTATCCTTACCCACATGTCGAAGCAATTCATATTGCAGCTGCCATTCTGACCAAATATGACATGGTATTATTGTTCATTCGATATTCTCGAATGTTGTTTTGTAAATATATGTGTCGTAATCATATTTGGTCAGAATGGCAGCTGCAATATGAATTGCTTCGACATGTGGGTAAGGACACCAAGGTCCGGGATTATTGACTCTCAAATTTTATAATTAAATTTGAGAGTTAATAATCCCGGACCTTGGTATCCTTACCCACATGTCGAAGCAATTCATATTGCAGCTGCCATTCTGACCAAATATGACATATTTACAAAACAACATGATATATATAAGCCTAACTAATTATTACAATCTTAGAGAGTTCTGCAATGAGAGGAGACCTCCTGTCACCTTCCTGTACATATCTGAAAGAGAAAGTTTGTCATCATTAATTACTATTCCATCTTGAAGTAATCCATGCTCTAAACACAAAATGTCTAATTGTCCATATATCCATTTGACACAGTTTACAATTCTTTATATTCATCTCTTTCGATCATTGTCGCAGTTGTCCACCATTGCCATCAGTCATCTTCATCAAATAGACTATGTATGATGACGACAATAGCCGATCATTTCCATTGCCCATCCCTGACAGGATGAGCTGCATTCCCGTCGTTATTCCTATATGGTTATTTTTTTCATTACTTCACTTCTGTAATACTATCAACTTCTGTCTCCTATGACTAACTCCTTGACAACCAGGAACTCATTGTATTTATTTCCTCTTCAGTGAGGAGGAGGAACTTTCTTACAGAACTAAAGTGATTAATGTTCTTTGTTCAAAGTTCCTTGTTCATCATAATGATTTTATCAATTAAAATTGAAAGAAATAATTAATTTAATTACAAAATTATTTCATAACCTTTTAGTTTAATTTTCTCCAAAATGAAGGGAGTGCTGTTTGAGGGTCTCCAGGACCTCACAGCAGAATAAAAAATTTTATTTTACTATTCATTTGGAATCCAATTTTGTGCAATCAGAACTTACAGATTTATCATGATTAGTTATGTTTTCATTTTTGCAGTAATTATTTATTTATTTTAAAATAAAAGTAATATCTGTTTAATAAATTTAAAACTTACGAAAATTAAAATTTACGAAAATTTTAATTTCTCATGTTATTTGAATGGTTGTGACAAAATTCTAATAATCTTCCATTCATAAAATCTTTCATAGTTTTCCACTTTAGAATTACTTATAGAATAATGTAAAGGTCAAAGTTTTAATTAATATATTCTAATAGAAGTTGATTAGTATTCTGCACAATTACATCATCAATAACATTCTAAGAATTTTATTCTGTATAAATATTAATAAACTGCTGCAAAGTTGCGGATTAGAACGAATGCAATACTAATAATTATAACTAAACCTAATGGTTCTCACAACTCTGCAAATTCCAGAGTTCAGCCTGAGCTCAGGTCTTAAACTAAGTTCTAACTTAAATATAATTAGCTACAAAACAACCTAACACAATGTAACATCTAACTGACGAAACAAAACCAAAAATCGGAACTTAAACTAAAAGTACCGATTAAGTGTTAGAAGTAAAACGAACAAAATGATGTTAGAACTTACACTAATAAATTGAATAAATTCTCAAAACAAGTTAGATAATAAGAAAATATAAATTTATTAGACTTGAAACACTTACAAAAGTGTTAATAAATGCTTTATTGAAACTATAATAAAGCAACAAGTAATTAATCAACAAAACTTGTTTAATCCAATTCAAAATCTCAACAATCAATTATTCACAAAGAAAAGAACCTTAAATACTTTTAAATTCTACTACCTCCACTTCCGATACAAACTTCAAATAATAGTCGATCCTTACAAGAAACTCAATTGTCACTTTCACCAATTCTACGTCTGGAAATTCAGCACCTCTCGTTACCAAACAACACCTCAAAAAACTTGTCGATTGCGTCGTTCTTTTATACTCGAGTGACGAACACTTCCGCACTCGCTCATTTACATACTTATACGTAACAAGTTCAAAGTTATTAGTTTACAGAGTATTTCATTCATGTCATTATCTTTACAATTCAATTATATATCGAACAAAACACCGATATGGATCATTCTTATTTTCACATATCAGTTTCAGTGGTAAAATTTATGTAGATAAGATGACATCATTAACCGGGATAGCTCTTCCGAATACGGGTTCCGATTCCGTATCACGTGATTGCCAACTACGACGGAGAAGGTGGAAGTAAGTTAATTTTTAAACTAAAATATAATACGTTAGCATATAAGAAAATAACGATAAATAATAGATGTGTATAATAAATAAATATAGGACAGGTCAAAGTTAACTTCCTCAGCTTAGTTTCTGCTACTTTATAAGTTAAAAATCTACTTAAAATGATGAGCTCTAGATTCAAAATGGAAAAGGCTTTATTAATATTTATTGGAATACTTTTGACTTTATAAAGTCGTCATCAGCAAAAAAAAATTAGAATACATTAGATTTTTGGAACAAAATTACAGAATGCTATTTAAATTTAAACTTAATAATTCAATTTATTCATTCTTTCTAAATATTTAAGTTTAAATTTAAATAGCATTCTGTAATTTCATTCCAAAAATGTTGTATTCTAATTTTTTATTTGCTGATGATGACTTTATAAAAAGTCAAAAGTATTCCAATAAATATTAATAAAGCCTTTTCCATTTTGAATCTAGAGCTTGTCATTTAAGTAGATTTTTAATTTGTAAGTGGAAGATTTTATATGTTATTTAGGTAAAAATCATTAATGGTTTAAATGACAAATAATATAAATAAATATATATATATAAAAAAACACAGAATGAAAAGTCTCTTACTTCCCAATAAATCACTAAACTGTTAGAGTTATGCCAAATCTGTTAATGTGAACAAATATAAAGTCATGGGTGATCTTTCAGATGTTCAGAATCACTGATTAGACTATGAAAATTAGGGCAAATGGAAGTTTCAATCAGTTAGTTTGGGAATTAGAAATTCCCAAACTAACTGATAAAAGAATATTTTCAAATTACAAATATCTTCAGTATGTTATTTGGAGCACTTAAAAAAATACATTGAAATCAAATGAACTGTTCACACAAAATAAGTTAAAAACATTGCTTTTTGCCATCTATGACTTTAAATTTGTTTGCATTATTTATTAAATAAATTATAAAACAATAATATGCATTATTGGCAGACAAGTTAAATGAAAGTTAACTTGCATTTAAATGCCAATAATGCATACCAAAGTAAAAAATGCAAGTTAACTTGCATTAAGTTAACTTTGGGTTTCCATTCCAAAGTTCCTGGTTCGACTTCAGGCCAGGTAAGTTTTTACTTTTCAGGAAATTAATAATTAAACTATATAATTTTTACTAAATAACAGCACCACAACCTAAATTTAAAATCATTAATTAATTATTAATCCAACAGGTGGTGGCACTGTAGCATAAATTAATAATTATTAATTTGGCAGTTAATTCAAAAATAAATCACTAGGGGAAATTTGACTAGTTAGAGAGTTATTTGGATCATGTAATCCCCTAAGTAAACATTATATCATAATCATAATTCAAATCAAGTTTATTAAGTTCATTAAATACAATTTATATAATATTTATTTTCAGAAATATAACCTACTAAAATTCAAGGAATGAATATATAAATTAAAAAATAAAATTTAAATGCAATTAACAAAACTAAAATTATAATTATCTTACCTATAGAAGTTTAAACACCAATTATTTTAAGAATTGATTGAGATCTTTATCATAATTATTTACCCACTGTAAATATCATAATCAAAGAAATTCTTGATCCTGCAAGAAAAATTAAAAAATAGTTAAGTTTATATTTCTTTAATATAGCTTATATTACTTTATACAATGGTTCCCAATCTTTTCATCATAATTATTCTTATTTTCTCAGATGGATCTTATTATTTTTAAAATTTTTCTATTTCCAGAAATATTTTTTTCACAATCTTTACATACTTCGTATATTTGAATAATTTTGCTACTGAAAAGAAGTTCTTTACAAGCCAATATAATTCAAATATACTGAAAAGAATTTCTTTACATAGCTTACCAATATAATTCATAAATACAAAAATTACAAAATTATTTCATTGTCTTTATAGATTTATTGTAGGTAAGTTAAAACCATTTTAAATATTGGAAGTAATTCAAATTTTAGGGTATAGGGCCCTAAATTGGAAACTATTGCTTTAAATGATCAATTATACAATAAAATTTAAAATATAATCAATCATTTCTGGAAAATTCATGACTGACTAACTTAAAACATTCATAAAATTTTTTAGTCTAACAAAGAAAATACAATATAATCAATTATAATTTACTAATAAATTATAATGAGCAGAAATGCAAATTATATAAAAACACTTTCTTGTTGTTGTTTATATAAAATATATTCCAATAATACCTAATAAAAAAAAAAGGTTTTTATATATGAATTATGAAAATCAATTTTTTTTTTACTCCTCATTTTTTTAAATTTCAAAGTGTTTTTGTAATTCATTTTTAGTTACATTTCCAATTCTAAATTAAATTTTAATTATTGAAAAGTATTTCAAACTTTCACGGATAGTATTCATTAAAATCTAAACAATCTATACAAAATTAACTATAAAAAAGCTGATCAAGATATTTATTAATTATAATAATTATTAGGTATGTGAAAACAGAGTTTAAAATCTAAAAATAAATCACAGGTTGTTTCAAACTTAAGGCACTATTAAGTTACAATTCATTCATACTTGAACCATGATGCAGTCAATAAGCCTTATGACTGCCAATATAATTCACATACAAGTCCAATGCAATGGCTTGATATATTAGCAGCATTCATTTTGTGTCTTAGTCCTTTGACTTAATAAACATAAAAAGTTTAATATGATGCTGTATTGCTTATGATGAATATCTGTAATAAACAATTAATAAATATATTTACAACTTATGATCACTTCAACTTATGATCAGATTGATTTGAACTGAACCTCATTGTAAGTTTAGAGTAGAGTAATCTGTATATTTATACAGGGTGAAGAAAAACTTTATTGTAAAATTTTGTATACTGATAGGGGACTTTGAAACAAATCGAAAATATCTAATGAACATATAGTCTAAATGTCATCGTTTGAGTTAACCCTTTAAAGCAGGGTTCCCAAAGCTTTGCCTAGGTGGGTCAAATTGTAAATTCAAAAATATTTAGCAGAAAAAAAAAAAGTTTAGGAAAAATATGTTCAAATCAATAGAAAGTCAGACACAAGGGAAAGATTTATACTAATTTTATAGCACAATCGTTCTTTATTTATGACAATAATTACTTTTTATTACAAACTGTGTTTAATTCTGTTCTTTATTTATGACAATAATTACTTTTTATTACAAAGTGTTTAAAATAACACATTTCAAAATAATTAAAACAAAAATAACTAAATAATTTCAAAATAAAAAAAGAAATAATAATAAATTCATCAATCTGAAATGTGTGACTTGTGCAGTTGTTTTTTTTATCATCATCATCATTGAGCCTTGGTTTAAGTTGGTTGAATTTATTCTTAACACTGCCTGTAAAAGTTCATGAATTAATTTTGATCTCAATTCGGACTTATTAATATTCATGATTGTGAAAGTTTTTTTCGCACATTATGTTTTCATTATTTGGAAGCACTATCAGTTGATTCTCGCTATTCACAGTAGTTATGTTCTGTAAATTCTTAGCAAATACTAAATTAGCAAATAGTGAACCATTGTGCCTACGGGAAATATAGAGTTATGTTCCAAAGAACTTTTCTTCCCAACATTTTCATACTTGGTTTGTGTATTTTTCTGTTTACAGACACCTTATTTAATATGTATTATATTACTTACAAATAATTATAGTACAAACATACAAATCAAACTTCAAGGGAATTATAATCCAAATAAATCTAAACAACTAGCCAAATTTAACCCTTGAGATACACACCAGAATTTTAAAATTGAAATAAATTTTTAGAGAAACTATAGAAAATACTAAGCCAAAGAGTGGCACCATCTATTTCTCTAAAAATTTATTTCGATTTAAAATTCTGGTGTGTATCTCAAGGGTTAAATTTGGCAAGTTGTTTAGATTTATTTGAATAATTATAGTATATGCAGTATATACAGTATTATAATTATAGTAATCTTTATTTAATTTTTTAAAAAACATTAACTATATATTAAATAAAATCTTATTTTTGATTTATAGTTTTTTGATGTTGCAAGATGTTTGATGTGACAGGTGACATGTTTTTCTGAACAGCATTGAAAAACTGCGTCACTTTTTGCCTGAGATCCTCTAAATTTTCAGTATATAGAGCAAATGCGTAGGAAGTTAGGCACCTAAATTTGAGGCTGCATTCAAGCATAAGTCACATTTCTTCTGTGGGACTTGCAGATGTTATGAATAGTCTTTTGGCTTACCTGTGGTCAATGGGGTCAGTGAGGATAGGTTATGAGAATTTTCTGGCAAAATGATACAGAATTTTCTGGCAAAATGATGGTCTCTGTATCATTTTGCCAGAAAATTCTCATTTGGTAACAAAACAACTTCCTTTATTAGAGAGAGAGAAAGAGTTTACATTGGTAACAGTATTTTCACCAGTCAGCGGAAGTCTGCAAATAAGCGCAAAAGCTCCGCAAATATCAATTCTGTGGTTACAAATAAATTTTCATGAACAGTCAAATATGCAAATAACAAGAATTGATTGTATTTGGAAGCACTTATACATATATTTTTTTAAATGAACAATTTTTAATTATAATATAAATTTCTTTTTTTTTATTTTTTTTTTGTAAAAATTAAATTCTCTCTACGAATTTAAGATCACAGATGATCTGACATCATGGGCTACGTTTCTAGGGTTTGTGGGCCACACTTTGGAAACCCCAACTTCAAAGCTAGCCAATCACCATCGAGTACACAAAGCATCACGTTACCAAGACGCATTGCATTGCGTCACTCACCTTCTTACTACCCAGCAGTAAGTAGGAGAGTGACACATTGTGACGTTTTGTATACTCAATGGTGCTTCGCTAGCTTTAAAGGGTTATAACTTGAAAAACTGTGCCATTTAGACCATATGTTTATTAGACATTTTCAACTTGTTTCAAGGTCCCTATTAGTACAAAAAATTTTACGATGAAGTTTTTCTTCACGCTGTATAAATTATGAATATAGAACTATCATCATTTTTGGGAGTTTGTTTATGAACATCTGAGATAAAGATGCAAACATATTTATTTTTGTTTCATAAGTAATTTAGTTTAATTTTATGTAGCAATTGAAAATATATAAAAGTTTATATTAAAGAAAATTTGTTTTTAATATATTATGGCACAATTTACTTGCACATCACTCACTATAACTGGCAGCATTGTTCTATTCCAAAAACAGTGTAAAAAAAAGAAACAACACAAATCAGGATATTGTTTTTCATAAGAATCTGTTGAAACACTACAGATTAAAAATAACTTTTTGCAATTATATTTCAACATTTAAAGTAATAGTTTATTGTTTTGATTTAAATGCTATTAAAAAAACTATGACTAACAAAAAGATTAATAATTCTTCTTAAATAATTAGTTCACTTTTTCTATTACTTATCAAATTTGTTTATTATTTCAATATATAATCTTCAGTAACTTATTTGCATCCTCATTAATTATTTTTTTGTAAAATAATTTTTATAAAGAATGAGACTGTCCTCTTATCTCAGTAAATTCCTAGTGAGTCCACATTTTATGGCAATCACAAATTTATTGGTATATATTCTCATTAGGGATAAATTTATCCCTGACTTCGAAAAAATCTGGGATGTAAAATGATTTGACCTAGAGAGACATTTCTAGAGAAGTAAATAGTCTTCTACACACCTTTTAGCCCAATTGGGCCAAAATTTTTAGATGATTTTAAATGAACTATGCTGAATTCTGATGACTATATTCTGAATTTGGTCAAAATCGGTTAAGCAATGCGATATGTAAAGGCATTTATGGAAATCGGATCCCCTTTGTTTTGATCCGATTGTGCTCAAAATATTCAGGGGACCTCAAGTAAACTAAGAAACACCTATATTCCAAATTTCATTTATATTGGTTAAACGATGCACTCTGTAGAGGTGTCTGCACAGTAGGAGAAGAAAAATGATGCTTTTTGTTGATTTTTGAAATTTTTAAACAGCTTTAATTCTATTAATTGGATATGAAGGAGAAGAAAAATAATGCTTTTTGTTGATTTTTGAAATTTTTAAACAGCTTTAATTCTATTAATTGGATATGAAACTTCAAATTTATCAGTCTATGTCCTATTGAATACCTTTCTCAAATGTAATTGTCAGATTAATAATATTTAACTTAGGACCAAAGTTACATCGAGTTGAATTTTAGTTCTAATGACTCCGGTAATAAGAGTCAGTCAGTGATTACTGTATTTGGCTTAGAGTCACTGCCATGCCTCTTGATAAAAGCATTTTGAATCTCTCTGTGAAATTCTATTGATGTAATTAAAAAAAAATTCCTATTCAAAATAAAATAGTATACAGATATGCGAGACTAACTTTACAAGCTAACTTATTCCTGGATTGAGCTTGATAAATAAGAACTCGTAAACCAAGAATCAAAATTTCCCATAGACCAGCGGTCCCCAAACTTTTTGTCTCGTAGACCACTTGCCATGTTTTTCAGTTTTGGGTAGACCCCCTGCTTAGCTATTATTGAATTTTTGCAAATTCATCAACTTCAAATGTGTTTTTGACAGCTGGTATAGTGCTACTCACTTTGAAAGATTTAATTTCTAACTGTAGTGAAGTGTAGTGTGAAAAACTTAAAAAAACTTAAGTTTTATACATTTATTAATTAAATTCAAATTAAAACGAACCAAATTAAAATGTAGTATCTGTTACATAAAATAAATAATTAAATTTAAATAATATGCAATTGGCTGTAGTAAATAGAATAAAATAATGCACTATAAAATCCCCACTTCGCTACTAATATTATAATTGCAAATATAAGTTTGTATACAAAACCGTAGTGTACTCTGTCAGTCTGTTACGTTTTCACGTAAAAACTAAGCGACAAATCTATCTGTGTATATGGATTATTCCATTCATGGAAAGCTAAAATTAAAGTCACGACCTGCTTAAATGAGATCCACTATCATGGACCCCCATTTACATCTCATAGACCCCCAATTTTCTTTTTCGTTGGCATGGACTTCTTGCAGGTCATCGTCGACCCCTGGGAGTCAATATAGACCACTTTAAGAAACACTGCCATAGACAATGTTAAAAACAAGAGTTCTGTTCTCAGCAATGCAATTTGACAACAATAAAATTAAGTCAACAAAATCAATAAATACATACTGTATACTGTATAATAAAACAATGGTTTATCTTTAGAAAAAAATGCACGAATATAAGGGGAGGGATTGCAAAGTCACTAAAATTTTAACAAATATCAATAATAATAACTAAATACAACTTTACAGTTTTAATGACTCTTTTGTTGTTATTGTAGGCTGGATTTGCAAACACTATATATAAATCAAAAAAAAAATCTCAATAATTAAAAGCTACCAGACGAAAAAACAACCGGAAAACTTACGGCTAGAAGTATCAAACAAGTGTTAACTCTAAAACGACAAACGATGTTAGAAAAAATTATAAATTGAATAAATTAATTATCAAAGCAAATAAAGGGATTGCAAAGTCGCTAAAATTTTAACAAATATCAATAATAATAACTAAATACAACTTTAAAGTTTTAACGACTCTTTTGTTGTTATTGTAGGCTGGATTTGCAAACACTATATATAAATCAAAAAAAAAATCTCAATAATTAAAAGCTACCAGACGAAAAAACAACCGGAAAACTTACGGCTAGATGTATCAAACAAGTGTTAACTCTAAAACGACAAACGATGTTAGAAAAAATTATAAATTGAATAAATTAATTATCAAAGCATATTAAATAATGAAATAAATATAAAATTTATTTGGTTCAAAGCAAATTAAATAATGAAATAAATATAAAATTTATTTGGCTCAAAACATAAAAAGTGTAAATAAAGCTTTATTTAATTAAGCCATAATAAGCACAAATCAAATTATGACCAAAACTTATTTTATCAAAATTCAAATATTTGCAATGATAATTAATATTACCTTAAATATTAATTAATTCTACTACTCCACCACCGATACAAACTTAATCTAGGGTCGATCTTGACAAGAAATTCAAAATCACTATTTCACCTCTAATTCAATATGCATACCTCACTGCGTACGTTTTTATACAAGTGACTTACACTCCCGAGCTAGGCTCATTTGCATAAAGTCGTGCAATAATTTGAAATTTATTAGTTTACAGAGTAATCAATTCATGTCATCCTCTTTACAAATTAATTATGTACTGAACAAAACATCGATAAGAGATCAGTCTTATATTTTCACATCGGATGTAAAATTATTTAGATTAGATGACGTCAACAGCCAAGAGAGTTCGTTCGGAAGATGAATTTCCGTTCCGTAACACGTAATTGCTAACTGCTGAGACGGAGAACATAGAAAGTGAATTAACTCTTAAACTAAAATATAATACGTTAAATAAGAATGAAAATAACGATAATTAATAAAGAGCATAATAAAATAATAATAGGATAGGTCAGAGTTTAGGAGGGTCTTCAAATTTGTGACATTACAAACAGGAGGTCAAGCTTAAAATGAAAAATAATAGTGGGAAGGGAAGGTGAAAAAATGTTCAAAAATAACCATACATAGTTTATGGATGCTCAAAGTTTATGGATGACATTTAAATTTATTACTAATAAGTAATACCCCGGAATTACGTCATAAGTGGAACCAGAAAGCATAACATAAGTCGAAAATTACATAAGTCAGGGTACCTACAGATACCTAAATCTGATTTCAGGTACATATGTATTCAGTTCTTAACTGGCTCTTTTTTTACCAAGAAAACAATGAATTACAAAAATTTATAATAGGTAGTTGTAATCAGTGGCGCTGAGACGGGGGGAGAAGTCGGGACAAATTCCCGGGGCCCGTAAAAGATTGAAGGGCTCGGGCAGCTTCCTAACAATAAGAATTTTTTCTACTTTTTCTTTAAGTAACTGCACACTATAAGATATATACAATTAAAATTGTTTTATAAAAATGAAAAGAAAAATCTTTGTATTCTAAACAGTTAAAAAAATAATTATGATAATTAGACATAAGCATTTCATTTAAACAGGGCTGTCCGACCCACAGCCCGCATGTGATTCAGCGCAGTAATGAATGCGGCCCACCATAAATTTGTAAACTTCATTAAAACATTGAGATTTTTATGTATTTAATCAAGTTTTTATTATTCAAATACCTATACACATTTCCTATTTCCATTTTTAAAAATATTTCTTATTTCAGTGATTAAAACTTCTTGATTTGCCCTCAATGATTTGAAAAAATTTCTGAACGAAAAGAAGTCAAAAATTATTATGTAACGCATTTTTGATTATTTTTTAAGCTGAATATCATATATTATACATTATTTATTAACTTTTTTGTTTAACAATTATCGTTAGAATTAGTATATTTTATGTGCGGCCTGAAACAATTTTTTCTTCTTCAAATGTGGCCCAAGGAAGCCGAAAAGTTGAATATCCCTGATTTAAACAGACCGACAGACCTGACAGACCTACAGGGCCCACATATAACTTTTTTTCTAGAGGAATGGGATATATACAATGGAATACATTACTAACAAAACGAGTGGGACTGGAAAATTTTTCAAATAACTATTATTGAACTATAGTTTATTCTATAATTAGTTATTATTATAAAATAAACTATAGTTATTATTCTATAATAACTATAATTTTTCACGTCAATTTATAACTGACGTGAAAAGAAAAATTTAAAAAAAGGTAGGGGGCGTTTCCCAAAGTTAGTGCCATTATGCCTATGACGTGATTCTTCGAAAAAAATCGATATTTTAAAGATTTTCTTCAAAAATATAATTAAAAAAGTAAAATTCGTCGAACCTCATTTTTTTCAAATTGCTTATAGCATACTTTTTGAACAGAATTTAAAGTGAATAAAATTTTGAATAATCTATATATAATATATGTGTAGTATGTATGGTTTTGATATCTTACAGAGGAGAAAAGAAAAAAAAAATATATATATATATATATACACACACAGAGGCCCCAAAACCTGGTTCTTAATTAAAGACTTAATCAACAAATCAGCAAGTGAAATATGTGGATACATATATAAACACTATGTAATTGTGAAACAAACAAGGGGGAAGGATGAGAAGTTACATATCTTCGAATTTACATAAATTGGGTATTACTGTATAGGCTTACTTTGCTTTACAGTGCTTTGCTAATATGACATTTCTCAATTATATTGAGATATTTTTATTTATACCTCCAAAGGAAAATTTTATGCAGTTAATCACAAAATAATATTTAGAATTGCTACATAAAACAAATTAACACAGCCAGATCCCTCTTGAAAAACTGGAGTTGTGAGATCTGGAACTGAACCTGGTCCAAGGTGATAAGCAAATATTTTACTATCCAGCTAAGTTTTTTAGACTTAATACTATTGCACATTTAATGAATGATAGCATAAATATGTTTTTAGGCTTTTATATGCACTAGCAAATGAAAAATTCTATGATTCACTTTACAGTGTTGATCTGGAATACTGCAATAATTAGGAGGTATTCGTAATTCAAGAATGCATACAATTTGCATATTTTAACAACTATTTCATAGAATTACAATAATTTAAGTTACCTCCTATTTCTAACTATATTCAATGATAATAAAAAAGGAATATAATTAAACTGACCCTGAGAATTTTATGAAATATCTGTTAAAGCATAAATTTTGACATTAAATACACTAATATCAAATTATCCAAATGCAGTACTTGTGATATTTATATATTTTAACAGAAAAAGTCAATAATGCATAAATTAGAAATTTATTTAAAATTATATTGCAGGGGTGGCCAAACTTCACGTCACTACGAGCCATATAGGAAAATTTCAAATACTGGAGAGCCACATTTTCTTTCTGGATCAATGGGAACAGCATCAGTTTTTTGGATAATGTTAATAATGATTTCAAAAATTGTTTATTTCAGATGCATTTATTTCATATAGATGCATCCTACTTTTTACAATAGATTAAAAAAATAATACATCTGTAATTTGTTTAACTTAAATAAGTATTTTCTTCATATTTACTATTAACTTTCATGGCATAGAGCCACATTGAAGGTACCAAAGAGCTGCATGTGGCTCGCGAGTCACGGTTCGGCCATCTCTGTTATATTCAATAGTATGATGCATAATGCAATTCTTATTCCTTAATAACACTTTAATTAAAATATAAAAAAAATATTGGTTCTTAAAATTAGAAAAAAATTCATAGCATTTATTTAATTTAATAACTATCAGTTAAACGTTGTTAGATAAGTTTAAAAAACATTATTTTCTGTAATGCATAGAAAAATACATATAAATCAAACTATACAAGTAATTTATTATAAACAACAAATATTACATTGTTTTTTATAATCAAATCCTCTTCAGAAATCATATCTTTAGACTTATTATTGAAAGGACTTCAGTATATAAAAGCATTACAAATACAGTATATTTGTTGTTATCCATTAACCATAAAAAGCATCATTCATTTTAAGCAGTTTTGTATTGAAGCCTTGGAGTATTGTTGTTATCCTCACAAAAACCTGAATATTTTGATTTATATGCATTTAAATTATAAAATGGATAGAAATTTTGAAGCATATACATGTATTATGTGCATATTGTTATATTCATACAATATATAATAATATTGGAAATATATCATATAAAGAACTACTTAACAAGTATAATATTTGAGATATACTATGATTATCAGACTACTTATGAATATAATAGAAAAAAAAAATGTTTTGAATGAAAGAATAAAATATACAAATAAAATTGATATTTAATAATAAAATATTATACAACTGAAAAAACCAATTAATATTTAATAATAAAATATTATACAATTGAAAAAAAAAAACCACACTATTTGTTTAAATTGTTTAACAAAAAAAATAAAGAAGTCACAATTTAATCATATTATTTCTTGTTGTGGACTTCCTCCACTAAAAGTTGCAGGAGACTGATTGCTACTATTTCCACTACTATAAATTTTATCTCGATCCAATTTGTCAAGTTTTTCGTGTTTGTGTTTATGCTTGTGTTTGTGTTTCTTGGTTTTCTTTTTCTTCTTTTTATCTCTATGAGGTTTCAGCAATTGAGATAACTCTGGATTTTGCTCTGCACTACCATCATCTTCACCAGAAGGATTACCTTGAGTTTCAGGTGTGCCGGGAGGTTTTTTAAACATACTTGCATCAAAGCCAGTAGGCTGATGAGCAGTAGAACCTTGAATCCCAGGTAAAGATTTTGACTGAGAATCATCTGAATATACATCAAATGACCGATAAGGTGTTGATGATGAAGCAGCGGCTGATGTGGAATCTGGACTACTACTTACTCTTTCTGCACCAGAAGCTGTTAAAACAGCTGATACACTAGCACATGTTGGTGGTAAAGATGAATCCTTGGCTTTATTTTTTTTTAATTCATCTTCATCTAATAATGGTTCTATTTTAAAGTCAGCAGGATCAATTACTCTCTCTTCTATTACAGATAAATTGCAATCTTTCTTCTCATCCACATAGATATATGCTTCTGCTTTTGTATCTACTACATCTACAACTTCTTCAATTATAGGTACTTCCACTTCTGATGTTTCTACAATTTCCTCTACTTCCATTGGTTCAGGAGGCACATCAATCTCATCTGGTACTATAGAAGTATTTACTCTAGCTTTCTTTTCTTTCAAATTTAATACCATAGCAAGTTCTGGAATTGGAAGACAAGAAGGTCTGTTACGACCATACAATGTATAATACAAATCTACTGCTGCACATCTTACTCTAGAATCATGTGATGAACCACTGTTCATTAATTTCCATAATCTTTCTACTAATTCTTCTGTGTTTAAGGGACTTTGATCTTTTTTGGTGAATGGTGGATTTTCAGTGAGCATTCGAAGTATTTGATATCTAACTTCAGGTACTGGATCATTTTCAACAAGATCCAATAAAAAATTTAAATCTTCGGATTTTCCATCAGCCTTTGTAAAATCAACTAGTGCTTCTAATGAAGCCAATCTAACTTCTATAAAGTTACCATATGCAGAATATTCCTGAAATAAAGTTGGATTGCTTGGCAAATGCCCCATCATTTGTAAACGCCTTATAGCTCTGAGACAGCTAACAGTTACTGTATATTTATAACAAGATAACAGTTTTTCTAAATTAAGACATCGAGTAATTTCTTCTAGAATAAGTTTTGTATCTGACGAAAGAGAATCCGCAGAAACTGGTTGACCAGTTTGGGTAATTACAGATATTACCGGAGTAACAGTTTCACCAAGTGCTTCAATTAAAGCACCTCTATAATAATTATCACAATATTTGTTTTTGCTATTATCATTATATTTGAATAAATCTAATAAAAAACTTAATACTTCAGGAGGACAAATACCATGGACTGTTCTTAATTTAGCCATTGCTCTAGGAATCGTTTTCTGCAAAAAGTAATGCTGAAAGTCAGAAAAATTATTTTGCCGAATTATATCTGGACAAGAATGAGAGCCAAACATTTTTCGAAAAATTGTAATCATGGCAGGTGGGCCAGTCCATGTAGCTAACATTGAATTTGCCACTTTTCTCAGGCATAATGCTGCTTCACATCGAACACGATAAAAACAATGTTCATTTTCAATTGTATCTGTTAATGCTAAACGAGATGCTGGTGTAGGATATTTTTTAAGTGCTTCTATGGCTTCAATTTGTGCAGTAACATCTCTCTCGTATCTTAACTGATATTGCCATTGATAATCTGGTTGTTCCATTACTACTTCTCTCATAAGATGCATTTCTGGATCTATTCTTATCCATAACACTGGCGAATCTGCATCCATGGCATTCAGATCCATATCTACTTCTTCTCCTGTGCACAAAGGAATTTTCTTTTTTTTATTTCTTCTACTTTTTGAATGACAAGTTATATCATGTTTTGTTGCATTTTCTTCTATCTGCAAATTATGTTTAAATGTTCCATCCAGTTCTTGAATAGTTACTGTAAGCGGACCAACATATCTTCTAATTCCTTTAGATTGAAGATCCTGTTGTTTAATTTCTAATTCAACAGTGTTGCGCTTTCGGTTGAAAATAAATGTTCCATGGAATTTTGCATGACCACCTTGCCTCACCCACTGTTCTAGAAAAGTTTTTATATCTTTTCCTGTTACAGTAAAAATAGCTTTCTGAAAACTACTAGTAGAAAGTAACATATTAAACCAAACATTGCTGGTCACTTTTTGCTGTGCAGCTGAACTTGCTAATGACAAAAGCTTATTGAAAACCTGCAAGAGTAATTCTCTCCCAAGTCTGTCTTCTAATACTCTTATAACTAAATGAGATTTTTTCCACAATATCTGATTATACTTGGGAGAAGTTGTATGTAAATGTTTGGTGGGAAAATAGAAACTTCCTTCTTTTCCAGAACTTGAAACAGATCCTGTTGGCATAGCACTGCAATCTAATATTATACCATCATGCTTCTGTTCATATGCTATTACATCTTGTAAATCCTTATGTATCCAATAACGATATTCATTATTACCAAATGATTTTTTATAATACTGACTAGCTAAATATGATGATATTCCTTTTGGAAGCCAGACATCAGACCAAGAGTACATGCTGATAAAACAACCAAAAAATTGTTCAGCAACAGCATGAGACATGATTTTTCGAGATATATATGTTTGATCAATAATATGTCGAGAATGAAGTAAATTTGTATTAAGAATAGTCAATGTTGCATAGGGTTTTGCATCAATATAAGCCTCATCAACAAAAACTTGTTTGTAACACGAATAAGGATAACGACTTGATAACAGTTCTTCATAAAATTCAAATGCTTCATGCAAGAAATAAGTAGAATGTTTCAGTAATGGTAATAAATGTGGTAAACAAAAATGAGTAACTTCGTGCATATAAGGATCTACCAATATTTCAAATGGTCCAACAGCCAATCCAATATTAGGAGCACAAGTTGGAACAGGTAGATAATAATGATATGTCTTTTTCCTCATATCTGAGGTAAATACAGTTTCTACAAGATCTCCACATGAAACAGCCACCATTGAAGAATCTACAGTAAATTCCATCTTCCAAGTACAAGGTTCTGAATATGAATCCACACAAGGAAACCATAATCTAGATGAATTTTCATGTCCATATGTAAACATATGAGCACCTCTTTCTGCAAAACTCCCTTCCATATCAGGTACAACAAAGTGAACTCCTCCTTGTGGTTTCTCTAAAGAAAATTCAACACTTATGCGAAGATTTTTTCCCTCCGCAACCAAATGCATGGCATCCAGAGGAATACGAATGCATATTTCACCATTTCCTCGATCAGAATCAACTGAATTGACAGCATTTAGATGAGAAGTAGAAAAAAAATCCAAATTTCTCTGTTTTGTCTCTCCCTGACATATTTCTAAAGTTGGATCATTATAAGTAAAACTTGCTTCAAAGGAATCGTTTACACAAATTTTATAAATGCGACACTGTTTGCAATTTAATTTTATCTTGCGTAAATCATTTCTTAATGGAATAATAGTAAGTTCTGTAAATGCTATAAGAGACTGTCTCTGGAAATTGATATTGGTGATGCACAACACTTGGTGACACAGTTTAAACAGTCTGGGGGTTTCTGGAGTTCTTTCTCCTTTTTTCATCCTGATAAAATTTAATCTTGTTTTGCACACTAAAAATGTCTTATTTTTTGATCCATATACTTATTTTAAAATGTCACATAATTAATGAATTATCATATTTAATTAAACATCCTATGTTTATATCTAGGGATAACTTTTCCCACATAGAAACACGAACACAAAGAAATAAAAATATTGATGGTGATGTATATACACTCATGAATAATTTTTATTTTACAAAGCTAAGTGTTTCAATTCTTCACCACCTTCATCGCTATCACTTACGTCAACAGGATCCTATTAATAATTAAAGAAAGTAATGTTATAGTTAAATACCTCGTAAATTTATTCAGTCAATCGAAGAATTCTTACTTTTATTTGACGAAAACTATCACAGCAAACTCTAACCCTAAAATCCTATATGAGTCGTAATTAATCCCTCTAACGGATTTTTGAAAAACTCGTTTGACAAAAATTCTAGACTTAAATTATATAATTTTGAATCAATAATTTCCAGCTATTATCTAAACATTAAATAAAAATGATCTCATTTTTTGTACATATTGACAAATATTGATGATTCGCACAGCAAAGGAATTAGAGATGCGAATATAGCAGATAGATGTTCTGACCAAGGTTTTTTTTTGCATATTTTACGCCCTTTTCCAATCAGGGAGATTACTAAGGGACGGGGCCGATGTCCGAGTGATAACGCTATCGGCGTGCCACGCAGGGGGACCCGGGTCTGGACTCCGGTTTTTTCGGGGTGCTGAGCCCGACCCGGCGATACCCCCCTCTCGAGGGCACCCACCTTGACGTGGTGAGAGGGCTTACCGGCTGTCACTATGCCTGTATCTGGTGGATCCGGGCCGATACGTCCATAGTGACAGGGAGAAACTAAGAGGTTGCCAAATGTTAGGCGAAATCTGGCGAAGACGACCCCACACCTCCGACGGGCGTGTGCAGACGTTGGTGTGTCCTCGGCGAGTCGAAAGGGAGTGGTTCACCCTAGTAGACAAGCCGTGGGAAGTCCTAGCCGGATAATTCGCCCGGATCTCGGTTGACTTTCTATAGAGAGATCCAGCAGCAATTCAACTGGTCGGCCTGGGAAAGGCCCACGCCCCGGCCCCCAGTTTGCTGCCCCTAGTGAAGAAATTCCTATAGGGTCGGTAGAGCATGGCTGCACCCATCCCTCGCTGATGGATGCTCTGTAGTTCGCCACTCGACCGTCCGAGTCCCTGCGGATCCGGGATTAAGAATTGGTCCGACGTATGCCCTGCGTGAGGTACGAGTCCTCTATAAGGGTCCCAATCCCAAGGCGTTGTACCGGTCCGACGGGATGAATGGTGGAGGGATAGAAGCCGTTACGGTGCCCACCCGAGGGTTGGCCTTGCTCGGGCTGATTGGGTTCTACCAGAGGCCGGGGAAGCTTGCTTCCTAGGGAATCACAAAACCTCGGGGAGTTGATCCGAGCGATATTCGATCATGGCAAGGCGCCTGGAGCCCGGCCATTGCACGGCGTCGGTCGATATCGTCTCCATGGTGGCCCGCCAGTCTGGCGCGGACAGTGGGCTACATCGGTGATCGAACCGGGGGAGATTCTCGCCCTTTTCAAGTTGGGTCGGCTGGTCGACATACCTTCCGATCCATCCGTTGCGATTACTAGTAAGGGTTCTGCTCTTGTGGAGGGTTCGGGTATACTTTACTCTTCCGACCCTCCTGCGGGCTGTCGCGATTTTCGCGGCAGTTGTGCCCGAGCTTTGGTGTCCTAAGGATTTCCCATTCGTGGGAGAACTTGTTGTGAAATCCGTTCGAGATTTCGATCCCTTCGGGGACTGTCCGGTCGCTCAGTAATGAGTGGCAAACAGTAGCGAATACACGCCTCTTGTGTCTCCGCTCCCTTGTGGACGGAGGCAATTCTCGGCCCTTTAAAGGTCGCTTCGGCGACACAGTGCACGAGATGCGAATGCGGCCTTCATTCCCCTAGGCCTGGCAAACCTGAGCGAGTCCGCCGTATTCGTATTTCGTTCGCTTGTGGATCAGAGAGGTGGTCAGGCGAGTCCGCACCCCTAGTTGCAGGCAATGATTAAGCCGAGATTATTCTCGCAGACATAAGTACCCTGTAGTACCCTCGTTGGTGGAGCAGGGGAAAAGCTTTGGCTAGTCTCAGAATACGACATGAGCCGGCGATACCCGTCCTTCACCATCCGCCACCCCTCCACAGGTATGGGTGTAGCCCGTGGTTGGAACTGGTCCCGCTCTTTTTCTTTTTGTTAACAGATGACGCCACTTTCCACTCAGTAAGAGTACTAAGTAGGCTAAACAAGCCCTTCCACAGGCTGCGCACCCCTGCGGAGGGGTCAGCAGGATTGTGGAGGACGGGGATCGACGGGCTGGGCCCGGACCCCATGATACATTTTCAAGGGGTGGGACCCGAGATTCGTACCCGGGTCCTCCAGAGTGGAAAGCCGAAGCGTTTCGACGCAGCCAATCCGGCCGACTGGTCCCGCTCCTTAGTAATGTCCCTGATTGGAAAGGGGCGGGTAATATGCACAAAAAAGGGACGGGGCCAGTTCCAACCACGGGCTGCACCCACAATTGTGGAATGAGGCCGAATAGTGAAAGACGGAGATCTTCGGGCCCAGAGCCCCGAAAATTCTTTTCAAGAGATGCCAGACCCAGGACGCGAACTCGGGTCCTCCTGCGAGTAATAACGCATAGCTGAGTGACATGCCAACGCGTTACCGCTCGGCCATCCAGCCGCCACGTTTTATATTTACGAACTATCAATTTTTTAACGAAATATTTTAAATAAAGATAGTATAAAATGAACGTAACCCGGGTCCTCCTGCCTGGTATGCCAAGACGTTACCACTGGCCATCCGACTTCCAAATATTTTGGCTTGATTAGGTTATTTTTGTTAATATTCCATATCTTACAAGGAATACTCTCTATTTGGCGACAGCCACTTTTACAGCTCATTACACATGGTAGAATACAACCAGAATGATAAAGGATGGGGTTTAACGGGTGGAACCCGAACTCCTCCTGAAAATTGGAAATTGTAGGACCCGAATTTGAATCCAGATTTTCAAACTAGTAAGCGAATACATTACTACGTGGCATCTGGCCAAATCGGACAATGCCACGTAGACTCCAGTGTAATACGCTCTCCTATAAGGCGAATTCTTATAACGCGACGAAAAAATTCTGACTAGTACTCATACAACACTATAAACAGTTCCGTATAACTCGTAGGAAAAATTATTTTAACATTACTTATAGATGGCCGGATGGCCGAGTGGTAACGCTGTCGTTGTGCCACGTAGGAGGATCCGGGTCTGATCCCGTTTTTTTTTCGGGGTACTGGACCCGGCCCGGTGATCCCCGTCCTTCGTCATCCGGCGCCCCTCCGCGGATGTGGGTGCAGCCCGTGGTTGGAACTGGCCCCCGCCCCCTAGTAATCTCCGATTGTAAAGGGGGCGTAAAATAAGCAAAAAAACAAAAACGGGATATGCTATATCTGGCGACGGCCACTTATAGAACGCATCACAGGCTGGCCAACAACACCCATGAATGGGGTCAATCGGATGGTTGAAAGATGGGGTTCCATGTCAGATCCTCCAGGATAGTAAGCCACAGCTTTACCACGGGCCATCCGGTCGACGCACCTCAAAATATGAATTATATACAGTGAGTGTAAAAAGTATTCGTACACCTCAACATATGGGGGAAAAAAGATCGTTACTTATAGATGGCCGAGTGGTAACGCTGTCGTTGTGCCACGTAGGAGGATCCGGGTCTGATCCCGTTTTTTTTTCGGGGTACTGGACCCGGCCCGGTGATCCCCGTCCTTCGTCATCCGGCGCCCCTCCGCGGATGTGGGTGCAGCCCGTGGTTGGAACTGGCCCCCGCCCCCTAGTAATCTCCGATTGTAAAGGGGGCGTAAAATAAGCAAAAAAACAAAAACGGGATATGCTATATCTGGCGACGGCCACTTATAGAACGCATCACAGGCTGGCCAACAACACCCATGAATGGGGTCAATCGGATGGTTGAAAGATGGGGTTCCATGTCAGATCCTCCAGGATAGTAAGCCACAGCTTTACCACGGGCCATCCGGTCGACGCACCTCAAAATATGAATTATATACAGTGAGTGTAAAAAGTATTCGTACACCTCAACATATGGGGGAAAAAAGATCTGCACGAGAGCATAAATGAATATTTAGAGGAAATAAAAAATGCATGTAGTTTAGAAGTGTTAGCTTTATTTTTCGGAACATAACCAGATCGAAATAACCAGAAAAAATGTTTGAAACTTACAAACAAAGAAATATGTTGCATGATTATGCACACAAAAAGTATTCGTACACTAGATTGTTTTTCATCAAATCTCGAAAACGCATCATCAAACCTCCTCTAAGTCACATGTTTTCATCTCCTAATATTGGCGATGATTGGTCGAAAGTACTCAAGATGCAGTATTAGTGCATTTTTATGCAAATTAGCAGAAAATGGGACGAAAAGGGAAAGAGAGTAGTGAGGAGGAACGAAATTTGATAATACGGTTGCATAACCAATGCAAATCGCTAAATGAAATATCACAGCAAATTGGTAGACCAAGATCAACAGTGCAATCAATAATAAATCGCTTCTGTGTGACTAAATCAGTAAAAACAAACCCCGCAGTGGCCGACCAGAGATTCTATCCAAGCAAGACAAACATTATATACTTCGTGAAATTAAGAAAAACCCCAAAATCAGTGCTCCACTTCTAAACTACATGCATTTTTTATTTCTTCTAAATATTCATTTATGCTCCCGTGCAGATCTTTTTTCCCCCATATGTTGAGGTGTACGAATACTTTTTACACTCACTGTATATAAATAAAATAAGTTTATAAATAAATACACATTTTTAAGTAATTCTTTGACTACTAGGGATGCATTTATGCGTCCATAGCATTGAATACAAACCTATAACCAAAATATTGTGATAGGGTTCAATGTAAAATAGTAATTGCATATACAGTCAAACCTCTTTAAGCCGCCACCATCAGTTCGAAGGTCC